>JAEUYN010001072.1:0-192638 GCA_018257835.1 Euura lappo
TTTTTTTTTTTTTTATTGCGTGTATTATTGTGGTTGATTGATTATCAAGTTTCCATCTTTTTGATCATGTGAAAGAGAAAAAGAAATATTCTTATTTCTGAACAATATCTATTTGTCGGTAGTCATTTGATTGAAATTCTTTATTTTTTATGTATACGTAACGTAACAATTATAATTAACATAACTTCACATTATAAAAATGAAAATTTATTCACTTGGGGGGAAAACTAATATTATCAATGTATCTACTATGTAACATATTATGAACAATAATAAACAGCAAATGATATCAGTATGTAAAGTGCACAAAATTCTTAAATCTCGACAATTTTAGCGCGGAAAAAATTCACCGTGCGGTGAAGAACTATTTTTCAAATCGCGAACCACTTTGAATAAAATCGCAGCAAGTGGCGCTTAAAACTCTGATGCATTACGTGGTAATCGTTTGAAATCTATTCGAATCCTATCAAGTCACTGAAATCGATTTGAAATAATTTGAATTCGCTCAAAATCGCTAGAAGTCGTACAAAATGATTGAAATCGCTCGTAATCACTTCGAGATCGATTGAAATTGGCTTTGAATAGCTGGAAATCAATTTAAAACCGTAGGAAATAATTGAAATCGCTTCACATCACTGCGAGATGAATTGAAATCAATTTTTATTCGCTGAAAATCAATTTGAAACCCTAGAAAATGATTGAAATCGCTCCTAATCACTTCGAGATCGATTAAAATTGGATTTCAATCGCTGGAAATCAATTCGATATCGCGTAATATCACTTTGGAATTATAGATATTCAAAAAACGCGCCTTCGATGTTGCGTCCATCGGGTGGCGCCATCTGCAAATTTCAAGAACACTTTGTTGACAAACCTCCGTATACGGCAGGGGAGGGGAGAATCAGGGACTAGTTGGCTGAGAGAAGCTAATGGGACGTTATGCGGTCAGGTGATGAAAAAAAAAAGTGTTGCTGTACGTTATGAGTAGTGTATATGTATAGTATTTCAGTCTGTTAATTATAAAATTCTGTAATTATAATATAATAGATAAGTGATAACACACAGGCTTTGCAACGATGGAGGATATATTCCAAAACGGTAACTTTGACAGATTGAATAACACCGATATGACAACTTCATCACAAGATATAAGAAAAGAGGTACGTATTTTTATACACAATACGCGATATGAGTATAGTGACATCAATCTGACTCCGTCAAACAACACAACCCCGTCTCGATGACAGCCGTGCTACTCCCACTGGCACAACAATGCTTTATTTATCGTCTCGTTTATTTCACGTCGCTATTTAATTTCGCGTCCTGATGTAAAATTAAAAAAAAAAAAAAAAAGGAAACAGCTGAGACAATATTTAAAAAATTAACGTCTTTAGCTACAGCGCTAAGAATAATTTTATATTAAGGATGCATACAGGCTACATGACATACATTCCGTGTCTCGCTGTATGCAGTTGAAGAAAAAAAGAAGGAAAAAATGTTTTAAAAAATAAATAAAAAATCTGCAGCGATAGCGCGAATATAGATAAAAATGTCGTTTCTCCAGTTATGAAAATGAATTGACTCGATTTGAGAAACTGGATCTCAGTAGTCTGCGATTTAAAAAAAAAAAAATAATGGGTTATCGAAAATTAAAAAATTGTTCAATTCTGGTATTTTTTTTTTCTTTGGGCTCATTCCTATCAAAATCTATTTTTCTCCACTTTGGGGATGTTAATTTTCAATTTTTTTATCATTTGGTCCGTCGAGATTTTTTGCGTTACCAAAATGAGCCCAAGAACATTAGAATCGATTAAAAAACACCCAGGATTCACAGGATTTAACATTCTAATGCTTTCAAAGCTTTTTGTCCACATCGGAGCTTCGAGTCGGGTCAAATTCATTCCCAACGCGTAGAAGGCACTTAATTCTATCCATATTCTCTATCGCTGGTCTGGAAATCCTACTTGTTATTCCTTGATCATCCAATAATCAGCAAGCTTGTTTGATACTCCGTTTCCATTATTGCCTGTAACCCCTGTTGCTTCGTCGATCCTTCGACCGATGAAAAGAGTCGTTATTTAGCGACTAGGTATTCGTTCCTCGATATTTATTTGACAATAATCGAAAATTATGTTCATTCAGGACTGTCTCCTAGATCACATGGAGATAGTTATCGTAGAGGCAGAGAAACGCGCCAACGGCGCATTGAATCTCAGAGAATTCTACACGGTTTATCTCGTCGAAACTAAGTGAGTGATCAGGTCGTGTCTTTTTTAACGAGCTTTTCTTTACGAGCTTAGAAGACGATAAGAATGACCCTGACTAGCTTCGAGCAACCGAACATCCGACTTGATGTTACACGTTTTCAGAGTGACGGATCCGGACTTTAAGGGCGCCTTGACACGACTCAGCTCCCTGTGGAGACGCTACACCGAGTTCGAACTGCTTCGAGCCTACCTGGAGGTCTCTTATCCTTACATAGTCCTGCCGCCTTTGCCGGAAAAAAAGGTTCTCTACGGCTGGCAGAAAGTTGCCAGCGATACTTTCGATCCGGACTTCGTCGACCGTCGTAGAGCTGGGCTTGAGGTATAGAATCAGTAATAATATCGTAAAATTTGTCTAAAATCGTTATTTTCTTCTAGAACTTCCTCCTGAGGGTCGCCTCTCATCCAGTACTGTCACATGACGAACATTTCATGGGCTTTTTACAGCAGGAAGACGATTGGAGAGAAACTATCAAGGAAACTGGTGCGTTGGCGATCATTTGAACGCCGCAATTAAGCTTGGAAGTAGCTCTAAATCTTCCCCAGAGCTTCGCAGCTCGAGGAATAGCCTGAAATTTCGTGAAAAGGCTTGAATTCATAATCTATTCCATTTAATATCGTAATTTTGTCCAATATTTGGTTCTTCAATCTATTTTTAAGATTTGTAAAACATTGAAAACTATGAAAAAACGCTTTTGGTTTGTAAATTTTGTCGTATTTCTGTCATCATGAGATATAAAATCGTATTAAGAGCCCAGAAACTGAAAATTGGAACTTTGTAAACGCTTTGAAATCGTGTTTCTAATCCCTCTGGAATATTTTTTGAGATTCATATTCTTTCAGGCTACCTACAAATAGCAGAATCGAAGTTAAAGGCTCTTAGCGTAGCTGTGAGACTGAAGAAACCAGACAAAAGATTTGAGACTATTAAAAATTATGGGATAGAGTTACAGGTAAGAGATCACTTGTCGATTTTATTTCCTTCATTCACCAAACTAACATCAATTTCTATCATTTTCAGAACAATCTGTGCAATCTTCTAAGAGTCAGAGCACGACTAGTGGAAAAACAGTATGGATTGTACAAATTACACGCCAATTACGGACGCGTATTCAGCGAATGGAGTGCTATCGAGAAGGAAATGGGCGACGGTCTGCAGGTGATTGAAATCATCTCGGTGGCCAGTAAAAAAAATCAAAATAACAGTTTTTTGAATTGATAAATCGAAAATTGTTCACCTAAATGACAGATTAACATTTTTTGAGACAGTAATAAAAAAATATAGTAGAATTGGTGGGGATATTCAGAAACTACAATTGAAAACATGTTAGAAAACACCTAATTTATTTTATTTGCGTTTGATTAGCGGCCACTCTGACTTGACTCGTGATTAAACTAAAATTTTCACAGAAATCAGGACACTATCTCGACTCGATAGCAGCGAGTATCGACACAGCTCTGGAGGAAGAGGAACTGATAGCGGATCAATTGAAGGAATGGTTATTCGGAGCCTCAGCTTTACAAGGAGTAGTTAAACGGAGGGAAGCTTTGCAACTAGTCAGAGACGAGGCTCAGGACACTCTAGCCGCCACTTGCGAGAACAAGGACAGAGTACAGCAAGGTACATCATCATCGAACCAATTTTAAAGATTCTTCGAACTCTACTTTGAGTTTTAAATGTTTCCCTCAGGCAAAACTGGTCTCATGTCTCGACTCTTTGGATCCGTGGACACGGAGGAAGTTAGAGAGCTCAAAGTACATCAGCTAGAGCAGAGGATTAATCAGAGCGAAACAGCTGTGAAACAGGCGGATGAAGACTTGGAGTGAGTCGAGTTCTGTTCTGTTATTGTTGGATTGAATCTAATTACTGAATGCATAATTTTATCGCTTCTTTGCTCCCAGGTCTTTTTCTATAAAAGCAATGGTAGACATAGAAAGATTTCAACATCAAAAAGTAATAGACTTGAAGGAGACTCTAGCTGCCTATTGCGTTCTGCAATTTAAGCTCGCTAGAAAGGTGTGTATAATGATTGTGGTTCAATCCAAAGAGGGAAATTTATGATTGTGATTGAATTTATTTTCAGGGTCTTCAAACTTGGCAACATATCAAAGATTGCCTAGAGAGTATACCATAAATGGTTCAAAGTATCATCCTGGCGAGTACAATCTTCTTAAATGTTAATAAAATATTGAAAAAAAAAAAACAACAACAAAAAATTCGAAGCAACACCATAAAAACCTTAATCGTTCCATGTCACATGAAATGTACATGTAATTACATTCCTGCATTTAAATCTATAAGCTTAATAAACGACTTGAATATCGCGCAACAAGTCGAAAGTTAATTATATTCAACCTTCTTATTTATGTATCTAATAAATGTTAGTGTATACACGTTGTATATTAATATCATATGATAATGTATATGAAGATTCGAAGCACCGTTTAGTATTTGTATCCATGTAATAACTGTTTTCATTAATATATTACATTATCTTGTTCAACAGAGTTTGAAATAAATAGAAATTCATCTGAAGATAAATATCGTAATATTTACTGTTTCACATATATTATCCTCATGCAGACTATTATTTCTCGCTATGATTCAAATTTCGCCCTATGAATTTGATTCAGAAGAAAAAAAAGTGGGTGAAATTGATTGCAGACCGAATCACAGAAACGCTTTCTGATTGGTCGTGACGTCAGAATTCACAATTTAACCGCCATTTTTTGAACAACCTAACCTATCCTCCATCCCAGCGACGCCTGGCGGCTGCCGTATACATTATACGAATGGAATAAGAAGAAGGCTTGGATAGGAATCCGTGCTCCTGTCTCTAGTCTTCTTGCCCCTAACGTAAATCGAGGAGTAGTTGTCCACAAATGACGGTAGATGGCGGGGTGGTCACACCGAATAGTGACGTCAGCACATGGCGCGAAAAAGCGACAGTTTCGAACGTTGGAAAACTTCGAATTCGATAATTTATGGTTTTTAAGCGATGTAATGATGTTTGATATTTTTTATTGTCTATTCATCTCCGCATTTTCATACAAAGAAAAAAAAGAAAAACACCTTGGGAAACCTAATTATGGGCATTGGAGTTTTTCTTCTTGTCGCATTGGATTCAATGAATAAATAAAATAAATAAATTGATCGATACTCAATCAGAAACGGGGAGAGAATTTATATATTCATTCGAATTGGAATTTTTAATATCTGTCTGGTAAGGGATTTGAGCTGCTCATCGATATTCGAAGTCACTTAATTGTAAAACTTATAGAATTATTTTGTTCTTTGTTTTGATATTAAGAGTAAATTTGATCCACATTCGCGCAGGGGTGAAAGTTTTTTTTTCACTTATTAAAAAAGTTCGGTCCAATCGCGTCAGTGTTCTATAAGTTTAGGTCATTTGTTATAACTGAATGAGTATTTTTTTTTTCTCTTCCCAATTTCGGAGAAAAAACCTCTTTAGTTATATTGGAAGATAATGCGTGTCTGTTGTATTTTTACATTTTTCTCACGTTCACCGAACGGCTATTTTCATTAAAGACTGTCTCGGTATTTTTCTTTTTCCCCCTTTTTTGTCTTCCTTTTCGTATCAAAAGTTACGTCAGGTGGGGGTAAGATAATCTTTCGAGTTTACTAAATCAATCCCTGTTTTTCGATTATATCTCGGACTCAAATGCAATATCACAGTTAATAATTGTGATCAATTACCATCAGCAAATGATTTCAGTAAAATACGGAAAAAAATATGTACAAGTTATCCTACAAATTTAATTTTGGATGAATATTTCAGAAGATAAATCCATTTCGAAATTAAGAACTGAAGTTTCTTATCCACTTTGATATAGAAATTATCGTAGCTACTTACGATTTATTTTTATATTCTGAGGAAAAATTGCTTTTTTTTTCAGTTCATTCTGAAGTAAGATATCGAGAAGTCTGCAACAACTGAGACTCGCTGCACACCCGAGTATGAATCTCGTATCTTTCATTTTTTTTTTTTTTTTTCGATAGTGAATAACACCAGCAGATCCGTGGCAGCGTCATAAAGAATGAAAAACTTTATAGGCCAATACAATTGCTGTAAAATGAACTCAGGACTTCGCGGCTCGGCCATTCGACGAGGGCCCATCAAAAAGTCTGTGATGTCGTTGTTTCTCCTCGCTTCATTGGGTTTTTCTCTACATCACAAAAAAAAAAATCAGCGTGAAAAAGTCGTCTAAATTATTTAAAACCATTGCAGACAGTGAAACCTATTTCATCTCTTGAATTATCGAATAAAGTTGATAATTGTCCTCCTCGGTTTCAATCTTACCATTAGTGATTAATGGCCAAAGAACATCAATACTTCGCGTGCTATAGTCCAAGCGCTTCGCTCCCAAGGGGTTCAAACGATAAACTATGCTGCTGCAAACTATACGTAATTTATGTCCTTCGATCGATGGCAATAATTGCTAGCAGATGGTGTTGATTGGCTCAATTGTCGTTTGATTAAATAAAAAGAGAAACAGGTACACTGCGGAAAGTAATGAGTCGACTCTGTGCTTGAAGGCGGACGCATTATCGGTTTTCTCTTATTACCCGGCACCGCATACATTGCAGGACCACATGATACATACCGTGAGTTTCTCGCTATGCTGGCCACTCGGTGTGCCTGAAACAGGCAACCGTACGTACGGCACTGGCTAATTCTGGGGGGTCCTAATTCTTATGGGACGTACGTACGGTTGCCTGCTTTAGGTGCACCGAGTGGCCCGCATAGCGAGAAACTCACGGTATATAGAGTCTCGGGGAGTTTTGGATAAGCGCATAGGTTTGGTTTATTTAGTTAATCGTGCTTGTTTCACTTAACCGCAAATTGCGCGAATGCGGTACGAACTGCAGGCATTTGTCCTCACACAGGTAGTACCTACTGTTCCTACAAACGAAGCAAATACAGACGTATAGCAGGTTATTTATCGTCACTATCATTCCGTTAACTAGAGCGCAATTAGGCACTGCCTGAATTTTCCCTCCATATGCTCACTAATTTTACGCCACATCCTTAATCATTCATAATTGCTAATTTTGAGGCAGCGCCAAGTAGATCGATCAATAATTAACGACATTATTTATGAGAAAAATTTCTTCCTCCGGCCGGGAATCGAACCCGGGTCTCCCACTTGCTAGCCGGGGATTCGGACCACGCGACCATTATACTCACCTCAAAATTCATCTCATTACATACTGTATCAGTACTTAGTTTGAATTCAAAGGCACAACACTAAAAATTTTTATTTTGTAGGCAAAGTCATGTATGTATATATTTTCGGAGAAGGCGTCGAATATATTATTGTACACTTATTTATTTACAAATAAATGAACAAGGAAAGTCGAATTCAGGTGATTATTGGCCTTTCGTAGTGTCTCATAGCCTCATGTGTGATGATCTTGTTTACACTTAATAAGGTGACAAATAAATTACTAGTAAAAAAGTATCGGATATCAATATGTCATTTAAATAGAATATATATTGTCGATTCAAAGTTTCGATTCATGCCCATCATCTACAATATTTCCGGTTTCATTAATTTAACAAAACTAGCTACCATAATATGTTGCCAAGTGGAAACATTTTTCTTACGTTTTCATAAAAATTCACATTCCCCACGCTATCCGATCGTTAGGCACTGATGTGCTACGAGAAAGATATGTTAGATTGAAAAAAAGCTCTCAGGATATGAGGTGGTTGGTAAAAAATGGTGGGTCAAAATCGCGTATCCACGGATGTGAATTATATATTTTTTTTTCTCTACCACATTTCAACATCTCGGTACGCATTAATACATTTTGGTCGTGTTATTTTAGCGCGGTGGAGTATAATTTTTTGTTCACTGAACTTTGAGAAAATACAATAGTTTGACGACGGGTTGGTTTAGGAAGAAAATAAATTCGGAAACGAGTTCATCACATTCAATTTCAACGACCCTGGAGGATCCCTATTTCCCATAAAAAAAAACAAGGTTACAGAGGAAGTGAAACTCCCTTTGCCACAATTTATTTTGATCACTTGGCCCCGAGCCAACGGAATACCTCAACCTTTGTCCCAATTGTTTTTCGTTTGGATGAATGTAAGGCATAAACCACATACTTCCAGACCGACGATTTCGACGCCCTAAAATTCTTCGCGAGGGTCTTAACAGAAGGTCAGAATCTACCGACAGCACAATTAATTAATTTCAAATAACAATATCAGCCATCGACAATTCTTAGACAATTATATCGCCTACTTGTTTCTTACAATTTCAACTGAAACTGGACTTTGATAAGTAGCGGAAACGTCTCTGTGATGGATTGCTGTATTGACTAAGAGATAACATGGAAACTGAAAAAGGTCTCCAGGATCAAGGACACAATCTGTGATGCGGGTGGGACAACTGTACGGATTTACGTTCACTCCAGGAATTTTATCCATATCTGTATTCATAACAACTGATTAGGGGGTTTGAATTTATTGGCGTGAGCCGGATTACAGCCATGCTTATAATCCCTAATTTCTGCCAGAGGTTCCGGTCTTTTTCCCTCAGTGGTAGGATAAAGATGATAGCTTCGTATATAGGTATAATAAAATAGTGTGCTTCTCAAATTCAGAGGGGAAAATTACAATCCCTCCGAGGTGTAATGGACCGTCCACTTCACGCGCATGCGCCAATTCTTCTTTTCCTCACTGTTCAGAAAATGATTGGGTATCACAGAACCTACACAGGCATCGGGTATCTCACACTCTCCAAGCGGGTGCTACAAAGCAGACATTTACCCCGGAAAATGGGACGAGGACTTGAAAAACATGGATGATTCGTAATACACATTGCAGACTGTTGTATCCTGGGTAAAAAGTTAGTGGATACAGTAACCAGGATACTATACTACCTCACGACACTGGTCGTTTTTATGTCTTTGCAATAAAAAGAAAAAGAAACACACACATACACACACGTAACTGTGGTGTGTTGACCAAGGTGAAGTGAAGTTTAGAGTTATTTTACGTGTAATCGATTCTCTCGCCCCCGAATACATGTATCAAACAAATTTATGTCGTCCGGATTTTGTAACGGTTGGGTATTCAATAAATTTGCATTTTTTTCGGAGGGTTGAATGGACCGTAAGGCAACGGTGATTACGGAGAAATAAGATTGCAGATAAAGAATTATTTCATCTCTGATAATATTCCACGATAAGTTTTCAAGCAATAATTATAGGTATTCTGGGCCGATTTTAGCGAAACCAAAAAACTTTTTTAATTCAATACCCACATGACGTGGTCTCAGTTTTACGCTGGTTGAACCGAACCGTTTTCTTTTCGAATGAGGTCAGTTGTCAGGACGACGATGCAGGGCAGAAATAGCTACAGAAAATGGGGAATTTGGGGGTATGATCGAAGCCGATCGAAATTTCACGGGCCTCGATCAGCAATTTCGATATACCGGAATCCATTTTGCCAAAATGAAAACAGATCGGGCAACATTGGACCCACGAATCTTAACTTATCGATATTACGATATCCCACGTTTCAAAAATATCCAACTTGCCTTAAACCCCGTGAATTTAACAGCTCCGCGGTAACGTCGCCTCGACGCGTTCAACGATCTTCTTGGGCGCATTTCATATATAAAATTCATGATCTTTTCTTAACAACTTAGGGTGTCTCGTTGGGATGGAAAATTCAGGAGATTTCAGGGGATTCAGGCTCATATCTTGCAATTTAGTGTTATTTCCTTCTTCCGTGTTCATCTTTTCTTCACAGCCGTGCGATTTTGGGAAAGATCAATAATCGCTAACTGATTTTTAATTTGCCTCATTTTGTAATAAAAAGTTTTATCAGTATTATGAATGGATTGAAACCGAAGCCAATAGATAAATAAATTTACTATTTCATTTAACGATGAAAACATTCTACTTCTCGATTAATAAATAATTATTAATCGTGTGAAAATTATCTTTCTTACGATTAGACGAGTACAAGAAGTGTTTGATGAAAAAAATTACAATTTTCATCTGGGGAATTGGCAAATGTAGCAGGAAATTCGATGTGCCATTGACACTCAGACGCTTCAATAACACTTTCACACGACTGGAGATAATTGCTGTTAGGTTGATTCTGCTGGGATAGCAAATCCCAAGAGAGTCTACCGGGTTTGATAAGATCGTCCATACTCTACGATCACTTTTATTTTCGTCGCGTGGAAATCGAGGGGGAAATAACTCGTTGAATTGACGTGTCAGTAGTCCATGAAATAATTAATAATTCACTTGATCCGAATTAATGGGAATTACCTGAATTAATTAGAATGACTTGAATTAACAGGGAATTGAGTGAATTAAATCACCTGAATTAATGAGCTTGAATAAGGTTGAATTAACTTGAATTAATCTGAATTAAAGGAATTAAATGTATTATTCTCAATTATTTCAACCCTCGGAATTAACGTGTTACTCGAATCTTGAGTCATTTCCCCCTCGGTGGAAATATCCGACCAACGGATGCAAAAATTGGTAGCAATGATATTCCTAACAAATAACAGTGCGAGAATATCTCGAAATTTTTCTTCTTGTTGTTTTTCTTTTTGTTGAAACTGCACGTGTTTTCAGGATAACTATGGGTAGGGGATTTGGGGTGGTGGATCGTGTGTCGTTTGGGGAAACAAGTTATTTTGTGAATTGGCTATTACTTCGGAGTCACTTCCGGTCTTCATGATCCAAGTGTAGGATTTGGCCGAAAGACAAACTAGCAGTTTGTATTCAGGGTAGCGTGAGGCCTACCTGATTACATACAACAGTTCCCTCGTGAATTTGACAGGGTTGTGGTAAGTTCCAACAAAAGCTCAACTTACTACTACCCTAAACCATAAAAATCTTGTCACTCAGGGAATGACAGGAAAATTCCGTGAGGAGGTACGAGATGTCTGATTATAATTAGGATCCAAAAATATCGTAGTTCCGACGGCAAATATCGATTTTTGGTAGTCCTTCAATTACCATCATATTCTTGCTGTTTCAGTTTCCATCGTTATTGAACTCGATATTATCTTGTACAACGTTGTACAAGACGTACGCTTCAGATTCCATTTTTTGCTTACTCCTAACTTTGGTTTCAAGTCCCATATCCACCAGCTGATGCATATGCATGAGCGAACTTAGGGATCCTGATTGGAAGTCAGGAGGAAATGGGCGGAATCTGAAGGAAAATCTATAAGTAGGATGTCAGAATCTAGTCTATGCATGATCTCTAGCAATATCTTATTATTTCTAGTGACTCTTAGTGATTCCTGATTATTTATAGCCATTTCTAGTGATTTTTTACAGTGTCGAATGATATCCGATTATTTCTAGTGATTTTTTACGAGATCTAGTGATTCCTATAGTGAGTCATAGTTATTTATGTCATTACTACTGATTTTTGTCGACAATATCTAGTTATTTCTACAGTAATTTTTGACAGTGTCTAGTTATTTCCAGTGAGTCCTAGTTCCTTCTAGTTATTTCTAGTGATTTTTTACAATATCCAGTTGTTTCGAGTGACTTTTGGCAATATCTGGTGGTTTCTATTGATTTCTGAGAATATCTACTTATTCCTAGTGATCTTATCATATATAATGTGCGCTCATAAATCTCTGAAAGTGGGTGATTTGGAATTCCTGAGAATCTTCGGATATCGTAATCATTATTTCTATCTCTTCCGGATTGAATAGCTTTTTATCTGTGTGGCTATTGGTCTCTATAGCAATTTGACGGAGGGTGATATTCATATAAAATAAGCCTTGAGTGTAATTCGAGTGGAATAATTTCTGAAGTCACGGCCTGTGAATCTTCGGCAAATTATTCACTCGAAAATTAGGGAGACGACTTATGGGTAAGTGTACCTAAGGCAGTGGCGTAACTACCGGAGGATTGGAGCCTCCGTAGAACGCGGGCCCATGAAATGCAAGGGCCCACGCTCCAGACACAGAAATATATAATTTGCAGGCTAAGATATCGAAGAATAGAATGGAACAAGAGCGTTACATGTTCCTTGAATATTTAATCCAACTTTTACATTATCCTACAGAATTGTATGAACCTTCAAATCGAATTCATACATTTTTTCGTTGCGGTGGGTGTAAAATGCAATTTTACGACCGTGGGCGGATTTTAAAAATTGCATTTACGTCCACATGCAACGAAAAATATCGTATGCAACACGGGACTTGAATGTAAAACCCTGGTGTGCTAAAAAAAACAGAAGGGCTTGGCTTGGTTTAACATTTCACCCCCTTGTTACATAATATACAATCTCGTTCAACAGAAATGATTCATTCGCGCTTTGAGAGAAGCAAAAGATTCAACGAGGAGAGACTCGTACCTTGTCTTTGGTGTACTTTGAAACATGTAATTTGCGTGTAGGTATGTTGATGAAAAGAAGGCGATAGTTTGTTATCAATAGTCGGATAAAACAAGCTTCTAACCCGGATTTGCGATATTGAATTCATCA
Organism: Euura lappo; assembly: GCA_018257835.1. NCBI lineage: Eukaryota > Metazoa > Arthropoda > Insecta > Hymenoptera > Tenthredinidae > Euura > Euura lappo. Next base: position 12,779 of record JAEUYN010001072.1, read on the forward strand.
TCAGATATCGTAATTCAGATATTTGAGCATAGAATTTGTCTATTTTTTAACAGTCTCATGTATGACGTTTTTGGAGATCGACTTATGTATGTGGTGAGACTCATATGCATCTGAAGTGTGATGTGCAATTCGCGAATATACAAACTCCTGACTTGCAAAATCCGCTTCCAGGGAGGCAGAATGCGCGTGAGTGACACATCCCTGTCCACCTGGAACTCCTGACTCGCAGAATGTGCATTCCTAGATCCGCATCTGCACCCTTGTCAACCTGGAACTCCCGACTCGCAAAATGTGCATCGACGGATGCGCCACCTTTATCCCTGTCTGACACAATATTTTGCGTTTTATAACTGAAAATCGAAAAAGTGTTCCGAGGTACAACAGTTTTCCCTAATGGGGGCCAGATTGAACAATTGCACACGGGCCCACGGAGACATAGCTACGCCACTGACCTAACGTAAATTAACTGTTGTTTACTGGAGCTTGATTGGTTCTCGAGATTTATTGAACCGAAAAAATCTGCGAGTATTTATTCTACTTTTATTTCCTTTTCTTCTTTCTGCCTTGTTTTAACGGTTATTACTTATTTCATACATTCGAGCTTCAGCTGGAGGAACGAGACGCTATGCAAACTCTGTGAACCATTCGCTTTTCTTCCTCATAGAATCGTTCAGCGACAATTGACATTCATTTTGTTCGACAGAAAGTTAGTGTATCAATGGCAGATTGATTCGACTTTTTATCATTCCGTTAAAGAGAGAAGACTATCTGGAAATGAGAACGGTATGGAAGAAGGTAAACTCTGAGTCTCAAAAAATCTTGAGACAGTGTCAAAATGAAGAATAATCGCCCTCTGAAAAAGAATCGATCTGCGTGTGGAATATAGGCTCACATTTCATCCAAAGATTGCGAATGAAGCGATTTCTCCAAAGTTTGAAGCGAACAGGACCGCAACATGAATTTATTCTCATCTTCTTTCCCGAAATAATAATACTTTATATAATTCATCCGATCCCACACTATGATAAGTTGATATCCGAGAAAGTGACAGAAATAATTTATCCTCTGAATTTCCGCCTGGAAGGAAAGTTATAGAGCTTCACCTCTCCCAGGCTTGTATCTAGCTTTTATTGAAGCCATATTTTGGGTTCGTTCCATGAGTCAGGATCCTCGTAAAAAAAAGATCATGAATACGGAAAACGAGAAATTTCTTTGTGGCACGCAAACGAGAAAAACTGCGAAACATTCGCCACCCACAAAATGCCTACCGACACCGAAAAAAATTTATTCTTATTTCTAGTATAGTAACATACTAATCGTACATACTAAACGAATCCTCTAAATGATTAGTATATTTCCACCTAGAATCCTGAAGTATTAAGAATATCCTCTTAAAGTTAGTATGCCGTCTATCGTAAGGTGACCACGTGATCACCCTGCGGTGGGGAACGCACCAAATTGCAATATGGCTGCGTCCGCATCGTGTCATCCATCGTGTTGTGCAGTGTTGTGTACTGATTTCGCAATTAATTTCTATAGTTTTTTTCGAATAAATCGACGCAGGCGTTGAGTGGCTAAATGAAAATGATCTGGGCACGTCAATTAAGTATTGAAACGTAAATAGACCTAAAATTATCAGTTTGTCTATTTCCGCAAAGTAAATCACGAGTACGCGTGTTCTCACAACCTTCGAAATAATTCCACCTACTGCATTATTATTATCAATATTATTTTCATGATCATCATCATAGTAATCATTCTTATTATCATTATCATCATCAATATCACTTTCATGATCATGATCATTATCGTCATCAATATCATTTTCATGATCATTATCATGATTATCATTATCATGATCATGATGAATCTCAATATTATCATTGTTATTATGATTTTCATTATCATTATCATTGTCATTATCATCATATATCAATGTCAATATCATTTTCATGATCATTATCATTATTATCATCAATGTCATATTCATGATTATTATCAATGTAATCATTATTATCATCATCAATGTCATACTCATTATCATTATCAATATCATCATTATTATTATAATCAATGTCATATTCATGATCATTATGATCAATATTCATTATGATCATCATTATCAATATTATCATTATTATCATCAATGTCATATTCATGATTATTATCAATGTAATCATTATTATCATCATCAATGTCATACTCATTATCATTATCAATATCATCATTATTATTATAATCAATGTCATATTCATGATCATTATGATCAATATTCATTATGATCATCATTATCAATATTATCATTATTATCATCAATGTCATATTCATGATCATTATCAATATTATCATTATTATCATCAATGTCATATTCATGATTATTATCAATGTAATCATTATTATCATCATCAATGTCATACTCATTATCATTATCAATATCATCATTATTATTATGATCAATGTCATATTCATGATCATTATCAATATTCTCATTATTATTATCATTCAGACATTGTCATTGTCATTGTCATTATCATCATTATTATTATCATTATGTTGATAATGATCATTATTATCATCAATATCATTTTCATGATCATTATCAATATTATCATTATCATTATTATCATCAATATCATATTCATGATCATCATCAATATAATCATTATTATCATCAATGTCATATGCATGATCATTATCAATATTCTCATTATTATTATCATTCAGACATTGTCATTGTCATTGTCAGCATCAATGTCATTTTCATTATCATTATCATCATTATTATTATCATTATGTTGATAATGATCATTATTATCATCAATATCATTTTCATGATCATTATCATTATCCTATCACTTGACTAAGATTAGGTCAGACAAAATTAATGTTATACGTTTTTTATATAATGAATGTAAAATATGAATACAAAATTAAAATAAAACGATTTTTCTGTAATTCCACTGATTTCTCCTTTGGGATGCTTTTTTTACGTTTAGAGTATATACTAACCTTTAGAATGTGACATACTGAACTTAGATTAGAGGATTATTCTTAAAACTAGTATGCATTCACATTAGTATGTGCTCATTAAATTATTTTCCTCTTAAGATTAGAAAATATACTCACCGCCTATTTTAGACGGAAATATACTAAGTTTTAGTGTATTATACTAACTTTAAGAATAAATTTCTTTCGGTGCGAGTACTAAAGATTATGCAAATGTAACTAAGGACCCTAGGGTCACCCTCCCTACCGAGTTGATAGTTGATATCCCTTCATCCACCGGTTCTTAGCTGTAGAATTTCTACCAGAATTATGGTCTAATAAATTAGTATCTCTGCCCCCCAATTAACAGAACAAACAAAATAAATCCCAGAAATCTTATTCTCTGTTGATATCCCTCGGGTATCGTCCGTACCAGTATTTATTTTACAGAGCTATTGTTTGAACTTGAATAATTGTATATAATTACATGAGAAGCTATTCCTCGACACGTGAACATCCAATGGCAAAACTCTAGCGATCCAGTAGAAGCAAGGAAGAGGTGTGAATAATTGTACTAAAAAAAAGAACGTAAAAAAATGAGGGTAATTCATTTTCTTACACTAAGTCGTAAGTCTCGTACACTCAATTGGTCCCCAGCATCACGGCTTACCGCCGTACATAGAATATTGTGTTACGAGTGCGGAAAGTGCCTCATTTCCAAACAGTGCGGAAAATGAAGCCCTAGTGCGGAAAGTGTTTCATTTCCAAGCATTTCACTTTCAGTTCCACTTCAGTTTCACTTTCAGTTCCACTTCAGTTTCAGGTTCACTTTCACTTTCAGTTCCACTTCAGTTCCACTTCAGTTTCACTTTCAGTTCCACTTCAGTTTCAGTTTTAGTTCCACTTTAGTTTCAGTTTTAGTTCCACTTCAGTTTCAGTTTTAGTTCCACTTCAGTTTCAGTTTCACTTTCACTTTCAGTTCCACTTCAGTTCCACTTCAATTTCACTTTCAGTTCCACTTTAGTTTCAGTTTTAGTTCCACTTTAGTTTCAGTTTTAGTTCCACTTCAGTTTCAGTTTTAGTTCCACTTCAGTTTCAGTTCCACTTTCACTTTCAGTTCCACTTCAGTTCCACTTCAGTTTCAGTTTCACTTTCACTTTCAGTTCCACTTCAGTTCCACTTCAGTTTCACTTTCAGTTCCACTTCAGTTTCACTTTCAGTTCCACTTCAGTTTCACTTTCAGTTCCACTTCAGTTTCAGTTTTAGTTCCACTTTAGTTTCAGTTTTAGTTCCACTTCAGTTTCAGTTTTAGTTCCACTTCAGTTTCAGTTTCACTTTCACTTTCAGTTCCACTTCAGTTCCACTTCAGTTTCACTTTCAGTTCCACTTTAGTTTCAGTTTTAGTTCCACTTTAGTTTCAGTTTTAGTTCCACTTCAGTTTCAGTTTTAGTTTCACTTCAGTTTCAGTTTCACTTTCACTTTCAGTTTCAGTTTTAGTTCCACTTCAGTTTCAGTTTTAGTTCCACTTCAGTTTCAGTTTCACTTTCACTTTCAGTTCCACTTCAGTTTCAGGTTCACTTTCACTTTCAGTTCCACTTCAGTTCCACTTCAGTTTCACTTTCAGTTCCACTTCAGTTTCAGTTTTAGTTCCACTTCAGTTTCAGTTTTAGTTCCACTTCAGTTTCAGTTTTAGTTCCACTTCAGTTTCAGTTTCACTTTCACTTTCAGTTCCACTTCAGTTTCAGGTTCACTTTCACTTTCAGTTCCACTTCAGTTCCACTTCAGTTTCACTTTCAGTTCCACTTCGGTTTCAGTTTTAGTTCCACTTCAGTTTCAGTTTTAGTTCCACTTCAGTTTCAGTTTCACTTTCACTTTCAGTTCCACCTTAGTTTCAGGTTCACTTTCACTTTCAGTTCTACTTCAGTTCCACTTCAGTTTCACTTTCAGTTCCACTTCAGTTTCAGTTTTAGTTCCACTTTAGTTTCAGTTTTAGTTCCACTTCAGTTTCAGTTTTAGTTCCACTTCAGTTTCAGTTTCACTTTCACTTTCAGTTCCACTTCAGTTCCACTTCAGTTTCACTTTCAGTTACACTTCAGTTTCACTTTCAGTTCCACTTCAGTTTCACTTTCAGTTCCACTTCAGTTTCAGTTTTAGTTCCACTTTAGTTTCAGTTTTAGTTCCACTTCAGTTTCAGTTTTAGTTCCACTTCAGTTTCAGTTTCACTTTCACTTTCAGTTCCACTTCAGTTCCACTTCAGTTTCACTTTCAGTTCCACTTTAGTTTCAGTTTTAGTTCCACTTTAGTTTCAGTTTTAGTTCCACTTCAGTTTCAGTTTCACTTTCACTTTCAGTTCCACTTCAGTTTCAGGTTCACTTTCACTTTCAGTTCCACTTCAGTTCCACTTCAGTTTCACTTTCAGTTCCACTTCAGTTTCAGTTTTAGTTCCACTTCAGTTTCAGTTTTAGTTCCACTTCAGTTTCAGTTTCACTTTCACTTTCAGTTCCACTTCAGTTTCAGGTTCACTTTCACTCTCAGTTCCACTGTCTCCACTTCAGTTTCACTTTCAGTTCCACTTCAGTTTCAGTTTTAGTTCCACTTTAGTTTCAGTTTTAGTTCCACTTCAGTTTCAGTTTTAGTTCCACTTCAGTTTCAGTTTCACTCACTTTCAGTTCCACTTCAGTTCCACTTCACTCCTCACTTTCAGTTCCACTTTAGTTTCAGTTTTAGTTCCACTTTAGCTTCAGTTCTAGTTCCACTTCAGTTTCAGTTTTAGTTCCACTTCAGTTTCAGTTTACCTTTCACTTTCAGTTCCAATTTCAGTTCCATTTCAGTTTCAGTTTCACTTTCACTTTCAGTTCCACTGAAGCCCCACTTCTGTTTCACTTTCAGTTCCACTTCAGTTTCACTTTCAGTTCCACTTCAGTTTCACTTTCAGTTCCACTTCAGTTTCAGTTTTAGTTCCACTTTAGTTTCAGTTTTAGTTCCACTTCAGTTTCAGTTTTAGTTCCACTTCAGTTTCAGTTTCACTTTCACTTTCAGTTCCACTTCAGTTCCATTTCAGTTTCAGTTTCACTTTCACTTTCAGTTCCACTTCAGTTCCACTTCAGTTTCACTTTCAGTTCCACTTCAGTTTCACTTTCAGTTCCACTTCAGTTTCAGTTTTAGTTCCACTTTCAGTTTCAGTTTGTTCTACTTCAGTTTCAGTTTAGTTCCACTTCAGTTTCAGTTTCACTTTCACTTTCAGTTCCACTTCAGTTCCACTTCAGTTTCACTTTCAGTTCCACTTAGTTTCAGTTTAGTTCCACTTTTTTGTTTCAGTTTTAGTTCCACTTCAGTTTCAGTTTTAGTTCCACTTCGTTTCAGTTTCACTTTCACTCTTTGTTTCAGTTTTAGTTCCACTTCAGTTTCAGTTTTAGTTCCACTTCAGTTTCTAGTCACTTTCACTTTCAGTTCCACTTCAGTTCCACTTCAGTTTCACTTTCAGTTCCACTTTAGTTTCAGTTTTAGTTCCACTTTAGTTTCAGTTTTAGTTCCACTTCAGTTTCAGTTTTAGTTCCACTTCAGTTTCAGTTTCACTTTCACTTTCAGTTTCAGTTTTAGTTCCACTTCAGTTTCAGTTTTAGTTCCACTTCAGTTTCAGTTTCACTTTCACTTTCAGTTCCACTTCAGTTCCACTTCAGTTTCACTTTCAGTTCCACTTCAGTTTCAGTTTTAGTTCCACTTTAGTTTCAGTTTTAGTTCCACTTCAGTTTCAGTTTTAGTTCCACTTCAGTTTCAGTTTCACTTTCACTTTCAGTTCCACTTCAGTTCCACTTCAGTTTCACTTTCAATTCCACTTCAGTTTCAGTTTTAGTTCCACTTCAGTTTCACTTTCAGTTTCAATTCAGTTTCACTTTCAGGTTCATTTTCCGCATTAAGGCTTCATTTTCTATTTTTCTGCACTGCTAGGATATGAGGCAGCTTCTGCACGCTGCACAGGCTTGGAAAATCATACTTTTCAAGTAGGTTCCACAAAAAATACTTTTTAAGGCAGTCGTTAAGGTAACTGTATAGTTGTGCCACTCCAGAGATCGGAATCGGGTGTCAAAAAGTGTCTTTTTAATACCTGTGCCGACGGCTTAAGCGCTTTCTCGATCACAAAAACTGCTGGAATATGCTGGAAATATTGGTTCTCACTTTCTTGTCCTATCCACTAACCCTCTCAAATTCTAGGCTTTTGTAGTAAAAGTCAGAAAAATCTTATAAGAGTCTAAATTTATTCATACCGAAAGGAGGAGGAAGTATGGATATTTTTATTTATTCGAACACACAATTTTGTATATGGGGTGGCGGTCGTGAGAGACAAATGTCACAGTTTTCTATCCCAAGATAAATTGTGTGGCTGAGATTGGGGGCAGATGAGCGCCTACGCGTCTGTGTTTTGTCTTTTATCCATAAATGTTTTACTTTTTATTAGCCTTTAATTCTCGAATAATTTCCGAGTTCTAATTTCCCCCATTTATATGATAATGTAGACTGCTATAATATCAAGAGATGAGATAAACTCTCAATCCACTGTATATCGAAGACTGACGTCTTCATTATACTTTATAGAGAGACACGTGCCTTCCGGCTCTTGGCAATATCAAGAAATGGACTGACGTCTCACTATATCTACTTTCTCGGATACGTGTGCCACCGATGATTGAGTAATCCCTTAATCCTGTAGCAAGGTAAACTTATTATTCTTTAGCTGAAAGTTATTTCTTTGTTTTCCTTTCCCTTCATACTGCAAATTCATCATAACTTATCGCGTATACCCGTAAAACATATCATTTCAATAAATTTCAGAAGTCTTTCCTTCACCTTGTTGAACAACGTGACGTAGATTTTTTTCTTCTCAATATTAGGTTGCAATTTCGGTTACCAATAACTGCCATTACATACCTCATTTGTATCTAATACATGGTCAATTCAAAGGCTCCAAACGTTCGAAAAAGTCCCTTTTTAGCGCCGTGCTGTGACGTCACTTGTCAGTAATAGTATGAGCAGCATGCCATCTATCGTCACCTGTAGGAACCCACTGAGGGAAGTCATACAACCTCTAACTGAACAGCTGGATCCGCCGCTTTGAATCAGAGGTGTTCAAATTCAGTTTTTTCATCATACCTCGACAACTATTCATCCTATCGTCACGAAGGTGGATATAAAAAATGGAGATTATTAAATTATCTACAACAAAGGTTAGGGACATTTTTTTCATATCTTAGATAGTTTTTGTGTATTACGGGGCTGAAAGTATAAATATTTGTATTTTTCGTTGTTATATTTGCTCTATTATGATCTAATCTGACTAAACTAATTCGCGCACTTTACACTTCGTGTTCCCTTTTATTCAAATATGGCGGTGAAATAGTGAACTCTGACGTTAGTGCCAATCAGAAATCGTTTATGCCTCTCGTTTCAGTCACTTTTAACTAATTTCACTGACAAACGTGAGAAGTCAAATATACTTCTCATACTCTAGACTCGTTTCCACGGGTAGACAAAGTGTAAGACAATGACAGAGCCGTAAAAAATTCATGTTTTAGTCACGGAGCTAGATCAATATTTATCCTTCGTGCCGGCGAGACGAAAATGGGTTGATTGCTGTGGACAGAATCAAGAAGAGTGGGGTGAGTAATATTGAACGGTGTATGAAATTACAATTATGAGGGGTCAGGGGCAACGGATCAATTTGGGCGAGGCGTATGGCCATTTTTTGGGCATTTTTATTTTCTTGATATTGACAAATGTACCCTCAAATTAGTTCTCACACTAACACTTCCCAGTCAATTGCTACAGACGTGAAAAATACTTACTCATTCTTATTCAGAGAAGCTGTCGAAGAACATTCGGAGCTTAGAAACTCTCAGAACTTGATGAAGAGAAAAAAACACAGCTGAAGCCTATACTAGTCAAGTTATAATTAATCAGCCCAATTTTCTCCAAGCCAGCCCTCTCAATTTATCTGATAACTTATATCAGTTTTTCTTATCCTAGGAATATCCGCACGAATGTATAGAAGCCCACGTTTTCTTGAACAGTTTTTTCTCCCATCGAAAAATCTCGTGATCATAACTATAGTAGAAATAGCGTTTTCTTGTGAAGATAAGAATGCCTCGTATAATTTTTATCCAACCCTTGTTGACGCCCAAAGCGTGCTCGACTAAAGAATAGAAAAAATTTATATCCTGTTTACTGACCGTGTCTCGTAGAGTAATTTCCATACTATCATGACTTTTTTTATCTCCTTTTCGCCATTACGTACTTCATACTCTCTTCAGAAGCAGACTTTATGCAGTTGGAGTCTGAAGCTGAGAGTCTTACCGTATATATGCTGCACACACGCTACAATTTGCATAATTGCCTTTGCTGCTAACTTGCAACTAGCGTATAAAGAAAAATCGCGTGACCGAACCACTAAAACCTTGGTTGCAGAGTCACCCTCTGAATTCTGAGAATTTTATTTTCTACATGAGATGTCCGTCAGATGGCCAAAGAGAATTTCAAACAAAATAACAGAAATAGCAGATTTGCGTAGATAGAGGGTTTCTGGATCAAACTGAGAACAAAGAAATTAGTCATCACCGATGACGTCATTGAATGGAAGGTTCTAGAACATTAATGACGTCACCCGAAAGGTGTATGAGTCACCCCGGAAACGGGTTCCAGGAATTGTTTATTGGTGCAGGGAATCGTTTGATGTTTGACAACATTTTTCGGTCTACGTTTAATCAACCTGGAGGTTTCATCCTGTTTTAGCTGCGGCACCAGCTGCATGTCTCGTCAAAAAAAAAGTATTGATAAGAAAAAAAATTATTATAATTTTGAATACTGATCAGAAAAATAAAATCCGATTAATCAATCACAATCTTCAATCATTTATCTAACAAAATATTACAGATGGTAAAAAGAGAAATGTGAATAAAGTGCAGTGGGCCATTTCTTCCGGTGGGCCATTTCTTCCGGCCTGATAAGAGTCACACGACACTTACTTAAATCTGTCAGTTGTTTGTGGATTTTCGAAATAAAAAAAGTGATGTCCTTGCATCTAGAGAATCCGGGATTATTCTATTTTCTGGGTTTGTATTGATATAAGATAACTTCAGTTTTCTTTCGGGGGTGAAATATATCTAGCTGGCATTATCTCACTGAAAAAAATTTCTTCGAGTCTAAGAATCGCAACGACGAGGAATTGATGAAATTTTGCATGGTCACGATCTAGCAAATTGTAATTTTTATTTTATTATTTTATCTTCTATCTCATTTCGTCACTCAATTTGTCTTTATGATTATTCCAGGAAAGTGAATTATACTTCTTAGTCAGTATTAATCTATTTTTATATTCATATTCTCGTTAAAAAACTTTCCACAGTTGAATTCATAAGAATTTTACGTATATGCAGAATTCAGTAATTCAATTTACCTTCAGAACCTGATGTGTATCAATTTTTAATGAAGATAATTTCAACAAAATCTGAGCTTTAGCTGAAAAAAAGAGGAAATAATTATCACCGCTGTATTACGTGTTAGTACAATTCGGTCAACGATTAGTAAACATTAATTTACGTGATTAATTATAGTACTCTGGCTAATAAACAGCATTAAATTACCTGAATTCAATATATTGTCGATAAAAAGTGCAGTAAAGTTCAAAACGGTGTTTCTTTCGCGCCACGCTGTGACGTAACTATTCAGCATGACAAGCCCGCCATCTAGCGTCGTCTGTGAAAATCTACTCCTCACTCAACCCTTCGTATCTCCTAGTTTTCGCGCTTTATTGGAAGATACGTTAGGTCAGGTTATTCAAATATGGCGCTAAAATTGTGAATTCTGACGTCAAGACCAATCAGAAAGCGTTTCTGCCCATATTATCAATATGATATCGTTTAAATGCTGCAGACCAGTTTTAATGAATATAAAGTAGGTGATGAAACGAATTATCTTAACTGGCAGACCTAATTTCACTAGGGCGCGTCTTTTGAGTTCCTTTTTTCTTAGTCCTTTTAAATATACAAGCGATATTTAAGTAGCCAAAAGGGATCTGGAACCTCCTACTACCGACCATTACACGCCTCTGACCTAAGGAACTTTTGCAATAAAGACATTTCATGCTGTAATTACGAGCTTACCGAGCGTAACAACCGGCCACCCGTCGCCCTTTTTACACTAATTATAACCTTTTTTTCTTTCTAATTTACCACCTCTCCATGCTTTTGGTATATGTTGGCTGAGTAAAGTACACACAATACCTAGATTTCGGTGAACGTAATTCGGGGCATTCCGTCGTGCAGCTAAGACCCACGTTCCAGAAGGCATCAGTTCATTTTATCACCAGAATAGTTTTCGCAGGACTTGGAGCACACTTCCGGTCTTCATGAAAATACTTGAATTCACGGGTCCTAGAGATTCTAGGACCTAGGTGTAATGGACCGTTCTGTAATCCCGCAGAGTTTCCGGCACGGACGAACCACCGAGACCTTCGGTGAACGGTCAGGAAAATAAGCGCCGAGAGGAATTATATCATCCCCTGAAGGATGCTGGTATTTTCTGAGGGTCTAATTCTCTGTTCATATGCCACGGTCTATATAAAGCCCCAGAGTTATTTCTTTGACGTTTAGTCCATTATTGTCTGCGTAGTCTTACGTGCCCAGATTTATTCGTCTTTTGTCACTATTTTGTGTGGCTTCGCGGGGTCGACGCAATTTTTATTATCAGAGGTACAGCCACGGTGTTAATTGTATTCATTCACCCCCCACGTTGAAATTGAAATACTTCCAATTGCTTCACTCTGCGGGGGTCTGATAAAAAGTTGAAAACAGTCGACTGAGGCATTTAGAAAATACAGACAGAAATATATTACAGTAATAAAGGTAATTCGATTGTGGACAGAATGTGAGCAACTAATTATTGACAGGATGTGCAGAGAGTTGCTCTTCATTTACAGATGATTGCCTCTCGATCGATGCATACGTCGAATTTATCTTCTGTATGTCTGGCTCATTGCGATGTATCGAACGATTACATGAATTCTAAGGTCTTTTTTATCTTTGTGATTAAATTCCCCTAATAGATTCTCGAATATATAGTTCAGAATATCAATCGCGAACCATTCGCAGGGTTTATCGACCATGACTTTTCTCTGTGTTATAAATCAGACCGTAGTCAGAAAGATATTCATATAATACCAGGTATATTGCCTGGGGTAACTTTAGACGCATGATTATGTGAATCCTTTGAGGGGGGATATACATTCAGGCAACGGAAACGGAAAAATGTTTTTAGTTTCATTTTGATACTTTCAACATTTGACCAAATTTCAGTATTTTTTACTTTGACTTTTGGTTATTGCACCATTTTTTTTAAATCTTGACCTAAAAAAGAAGACGACCGATTCTGATCTACTTTGGTATAGATATTTATATTTTTATGAACTATAAGGATGAAGAAGAATGAAGCTTATTATTTTCACTTTTCAAAAATCGACAAAATCTTTCAGACTATGGAATAACAGCTTTCTAAAAGTGATCGAAAATCTTCATTTTTTTAAATACTTTTCACAGAAAAAAGAATTTAGACGTTATTTTTTTTTTTTAATCTGGCTTCCTTAGATTTCACCACACATTTCGTTGTGGGTGAAAATTTCTCGAAAGTCTCAAAACTTCTACTCATTTTTCAAGAAGAATAATGAGAACTATATTGAATATTCATGAATATATCAGTGGTGGAATCCGGTTGATAAATCGAAATCTGAAACCGAGTCTAAATTAGTACCTAGATCTGTTTCACTTCTGGTTTATTCAGGCCACTAGGTAAAATTTAACTATCGATATCAAGTTTGAGAAAATAGTGCAATCTCAGGCCGTGATTTTTGTTTCCGCAGGAAATCACGAAGCCAAATAATTCAAGCGTTATTTATGTTATTCTTATTTTTGTTTCCAGATAGTGCCATACCCTACTGAAAATTTCCAGGTGGAAATCCATAGAAATGTCAATGGATTTCCATGGAAACGATGGAAACCTATGTAGAAACCATAGAACGTACAGAATCATGGGGAATCCATATGGATGACTTATGGCCGTGCTATAGAAATTCTGGTGGAAATTATATATTAATCTCATGTCCACCCATAGATTTCCCTTCTTGAAATCCATGTGATAGATTCTATGGATATCCAGGTAAATTTGGAGTGGATTCTTGTGGATGTTCCATGGAAATACATGGTTTTACATAGGAATAGCATAGTATACCTTGCACTGATTTTCCATGGAAACTGTCATAGGAAATCCACTGGATGACTTGTGGTCGTACTATAGAAATCCTAGTGGAAATTATATATTAAATCTCATGTCCACCCATGGATTTCCCTTCTTGAAATCCATGTGATAGAATCTATGGATATCCAGATAAATTTGGAGTGGATTCTTGTTGATGTTCCATGGAAATACATGGTTTTACATAGGAATAGCATAGTATACCTTTCATTGATTTTCCATGGAAATTCGTCGAAACCTTCATAGGAAATCCACTGGATGAATTGTGGTCGTACTATAGAAATCCTGGTGGTAATAATATACTAATCCCATGTCCACCCATAGATTTCCCTTCTTGGAATCCATGTGGAAGAATATATGGATGTCCAGGTAAATTTGGAGTAGATTCTTGTGGATGTTCCATGGGAATACATGGTTTTACATAGGAATAGCATAGTATATCTTGCATTCATTTTCCATGGAAATTCATGGAAACCATCATAGGAAATCCACTGGATGACACATGGAATTTCTACAGGATTGCCATGCAATCCATGAACTATCCACATAGGTATGTTTTATTTTATTTCAAGTGTCCGCCATTAACGATTCAATATGTTTGTGGAATATCCAGGGATATTCAAGTAGCTCGATAGCTCAGTGGTAAGGTAATAGTCTACGGAAATGAGGGTCTTGGGTTCAAATCCCCGACTGGGAGTGACTTTTTTTTCTGTAAATGCACAAATAACGCCCTATAGGAATCTATAGGTATCTACATAGGAATCCGGACTGAACCACTAGGGAAATCCATGTGATATTCTGAATGGTTTTCCACCTGGATATTTTCAGTACACATAGGAATCCACATTCAAGATACATGGAAACCCATGGAATCTCCTAGATTCCCAGTTCGAAATTCCGATGGGAAACCATGTAGTTGTGCCTAGGAACCCATGGAATCACATAGATTCCCAGTTCGAAATTCCGATGGGAAACCATGTAGATGTACATAGGAACCCATGGAATCCCATAGATTCCCAGTTCGAAATTCCGATGGGAAACCATGTAGATATACATAGGATTTCCACATGGATTTCCCACCTGGAAATTTTCAGTAGGGTATTTTCTACGAAAAAAATTGGTGAAATATCACTGCGGAAGTTGAGATAAATCTTGGTCACACTTCATATCAGTATACCTATACAGTCATGTCCGTATCTCTATAGAGCTAGTAACGCGCTTGCGTGTCATTGTTTCCGCGGGCTGAGAGAGTTTCCACTCTCCGGACGAAAATTGGATGCCCGAAAGTGGTTCAGTTTCAATGCGGTTCCAAGTCTCGCGCTGTCCGACCAGTAGCTTGGATTCACTACTAGTTGCTTACGCACGAGTATCAAAAGACCGAGTGAATTTAATCAAGAATTAAAAGCACATTGACTACCCACTAGAAATAAGTTCAACCAGAAATGTGCTTCTTAAAATAGGTTCCTTCAAAATTTCAAATTTCACCATCTTCCTTGATTTTTATTCTTCTTTCCATTACAACTTCTGTGAAATTATTTCGGGTTTTTGATTCTCGTTCAAATTTGATTCAGAATTATTTTTTGGACAGTGTTCAAATCTTGTGTGTCGACTTGGGATTTTGATTCCTATACAAGGTAAGCTTACTTCATACGATCTCTCAAGACTACATAGAGTCAAATTTGTTTGAATTTCGAATAAAATTTTCACCAATTGAGAATCTTTTTTACTTTTTTTTAGATCGCAATTGAAAAATATGGGAATGAATGTCAATTAACTGAAACTGTTCAAAAGAGGGTCTAATTTGACTCAAATTGCGTAGATTAAATATCTACACATTCTTTTGGTTCGCAGTGTAATATATGTAGATATCGTGCTTTATCATGAAATCAGCGTCTAATTTATTCAGATGGAGTACAGTTTTCGCGCCAATATTAATTCCAAGGGATCAAAAGGGGCGCTACGCCCCCTGTACATAAATTCAAAGTTTGTTTCAAAGTAAGATAAAGGTCTAACAAAAAAATATGTAACGACCTGAGTTTATCATTAAAAATATCGACAGAAATGATTCAGAAATTTGATCGAGGTTAGAAATTATTGATTGATTCAGACATAAAGTACCTCACAGCCCCTATAGAATCCGGAACAAGCATCTTGCCAGTTTCCACGATATGTCAAGCTCCAGCTTGCCGGGATAGTCATATAATTAATCAATTCTGTCTGTGCGCTCTTAGCTCTACTCAGAAATAATTGAAATTTGAATAGACACTGAATTATGGATTCGGGGATAAAGATTATCTTCAATGTATAGCAATCTTCTTGTATAGCAATAATTAAACATATGAACTACCGAAAATCATTTTCGCCAATTCACCCTTGCAGTAGAATAACGACGGTAAAAAATCAGCATAATTTATTCTAAAAAAACTCTCTCTTAAAAAATTTCTGCGTACTTTTTTGCAAAACCAAATGAGAAAACTAATCCCAAACCGCAATGATTCTTCATTCATTCTGTTTGACGATAAAATTATACAAAAGTTTTTTAATATTGCTACTTGTAAGTTTGTCTCCAGTATAATCCGAGTCGAGAAGCACATATTACAGTAGAGTTCCACCCGAATGTTGGTTCGATTCGGTCAAAGGCTCGAAGAAATAGTGAATCCAATCCCCCATCGACTGGCTTGACAACAATTTATGCGACCCCAGAGATCTCGAGGGAAGATTTCTGTTATCTATAAATAACGGTGGGTTTCTTTTCCTTGATAAACACACGTGCATCAAAACGTGCTTCAATCCGTGACGAGATCCTGATTTCCTGAAGAACCAGGGTTCATTTCAACGTCGTAAATTTCTTGACCCCCAAGCGAATTGTCATCCCATGGATCATTTGATACGGTGTGGCGAGTTGTTTTTCTCACGATCTGAAGCCCGCTTTCCCCATTCCGTTATCATTCAATGTGAGTGAAAGCAGTCATTACAGGAGGGGTCAGAAAGAACGGGAAAACTGTTAAGTTGTCACGAACGAATCCAATATCGTACGAAAAAAAAAATGATCGCTATAAACTTTTCG
Source organism: Euura lappo (assembly GCA_018257835.1). Lineage (NCBI taxonomy): Eukaryota > Metazoa > Arthropoda > Insecta > Hymenoptera > Tenthredinidae > Euura > Euura lappo. The sequence continues at coordinate 29,127 of JAEUYN010001072.1, forward strand.
CGTTATTATTATCATCGGCGGGATGCCCTTTCCGCGCGGCTATCATCGAGATGTTACGGCTTCCGCACAACCCCTAAAACACAAACAGAGCAGTATAAACGGATCTATAAGTTGGGGGGCCTAAATAACTTGGGTCACTTTTTGTCTCAATTTACGATCTCCACTTATGTATAGCTTATACACACTTTATTTTCACGAGGTTCTAGAAAACTGGAAAATTTTCAACGATAAATCATAGTCTTCGAGATTCTCATTTCAATAACTGCGGATCGTAAATTAGAAAATTTAGAAAGTGACGCTAGACCCTATTTCTGCTTTTTCTTTTCTCTGTTTTCAGGGTATACGAAATCTCTGGTTCAGTATACCTATGGCTATGTGTTATCATCTTTTTATCATAAATGGCGAAAGAAATGAGCAGAAAATGGAAAATATCTGACTCAATCAACGCCTGGAGGACTAAAGTTGGGAAGTTTTCGGGCTTGAGATATACGAGTGTGCTTTTTATATTCAACCCCCTAGTCTGCGTGTGAATTCGCCAATTCTCTAAGGTGACACTGGATAATATGGACACATGAATTTCGCACAAGTGTAGAAAATTCATTTTTCCAACGTTTGCTGTTCAAAAATCAACCATTACCTAATTCTGGACATATTTTGCTCTGTCCCGCAGATGACTATTTTCGAAACGTATGTTTAATTCGGGAAAAGAAACTGGCTTAAAAGTTTCGGTATATCGTTAAAACTTTTTTCATTTCCTGTATGCCATTCGGTCGACTGCTTCGAACCAAAGATAATATACAGCGGAGCTCAAGTTTAGTAGAAAAAAAAAACAAGACGATATACGACGATACAAAATTTTTTTAATTCCAGAAAACTACTGAACTTCATTTTTGTGTTAATTTTCAGTAGATTGTTAAATTTTGTTCTGACACTAAAATTATTTTTCATGCTGTATTGAATGAAATAAATGTGAGGTTCATTATCCTATGAGATTAGCGTTTTCGGCCATAAAAAAAAACTTGTGGCACTCCCGATTCGCGAAAAATTTTGTTGTTGATTTTTCTCGTTTTTATACAGTTACAGAGTGATGGGAAATTCGAAGCCCGTTCAATAGATCCGCATCTTTGAAAAAATGGCTGGAGCTCTTTGTTGTCTGCCCATGTCGAAATTGACTTCTAAATGGGGAAACTATCCTTCTAGACACGTCACGTTTTATCGTCTTAATCAGTATTCTTGAAGAAAAGATTTTCTCGATTCATAGAATCTCATACAATATTGTATGTAGAAATTGACCTCTAAATGGGGAAAACTATCCGGGGATCGGACGAAACGTGACGTTTCTAGTCGGGCTCTAGAAGGGACCTGGACAGTTTTCCCCATTTGGAAGTCAATTTCTACACGTTCGGATGCGAAAATCTCTTAGATTATTTAGTGCGTGAAATTTCATGATCTGGGTGTTCATTTTTTGTCATCTTGTCGTGAAAAAAATAATCCAGTCGTGTACCTTGACTCGAACAGAGATTGATTCTGGGCTAAATCCGCTTATTTCCTCACAGCGCTATTTTCCCAGAGTAAAATAACAAGGAGGGTGGTTTACAGTCTACGGTCTGTTGCGATAAAAAATATTTTCCACATTAGATCGTCTTCGTTATTCACTCTGAGAATGAACCGCAGGAAATCAAGTGGGTATAGCCGTAAATCCCACAGCACTAGAACTTCGGTTGACTCAGTCCATATAACCCCTCGGTGGTTTATAATCCCACACAAGCATTGCTTGCCGAGTGAGTAGCCTAATTGGAATTTAATATGTTTGCGGTATCGGAAGATAATTATTCAGGGCAGGAATTTATAGCGTTGTTCAAGCATCAATTACAACATATGTTCCGGAGTTCAAACAGCAAGATTGAAGCTCGATTCAGGATGGAATGCTCGACCCGATACCAAAGACCCGATATTCCAAGAATTTTTATATATTTGGCTGAGAGGCAGACGCAATATTAAGATTGTGAAAATAAAACTTTTGAATAACTTGGAGGAAAGTTTTTTCAAGAATGGCCAGAGACAGCTTTCATGAAATCCTCTTCAGGAATGAAAGAGTTTCCATATCGCATTATTTTCAGACTCGAAATATATCTTGGACAATGAAAATTGTGTAAAAAAGAAAACGAAAAAACAAAAAATACTTCATCCATCGGAATAAATAAAGCGGATAAATTTCACTTCGTTTATCTTCCAGAGTGTGCAGCTGGTGTTGACGTGCCAGATCCAGCACATGGCTTTATGATCTATTTGACTCTCTGCATCGTTAAACCGAAAATTTCTCCTACCCTACACCGTCTCACAGTGTCCCACCTTACAACAGATTAGATATGACAAGGGAATCATTATGTCTCGATAATTATTTAAGATCGCATATTAAGGGGGGACTTACTCCTAAAAACTAAAAAAAAAGGTGATTTTAGGAATTTTTTTAGGGAAAACTATTGGAATGACTGAAGACCATTTCTTTTTTTTTAATTATAAATATACACTTTCAAGAATGTTTGCGATTTTTTCAATAGAAAATGTGGCAAATTCATGGAATACTGGAGTCGAAAAAACGGTATTCCGCAGTCGCGTCTTGTCAAAAATCATGTGAAACACAAGAAATCAAATAGGATATCAAAATAGATACTACGGTCTTGTTTTTTGTCATAGCCAATTTAAAAAATATCCATTTTTGACAAAAACAAATACTAAGAATCGAAAAAAAAATCCTATACTAGATGCATACTCTAATGTATAATCTACGTACTCATAATCTAATCCTAGACAAACACTAGATGATTGTATGTATAAAATAACCACAAGAAATTTCAAGTTCATCGGTCCTTTTGGGTACCAGTTTGAAAACCGTAATTATGAGAAAAACGAATTTCAAAGTGTTTTGATAGATAAATCACGGAATTCATTCAACCAAAATAAAGTAATCGATACCAGGTTGATTAGAAAAAAAACGTTCTCATCATTTCAACACTTTGCCTGAAAAAAAAAGCTCCCGAAATTTACCCTTTTTTCGTTTCTAGGTGTACACTTCCCCTTGGGAAGCATACTTCTTGATTTAAACGATATGAAGCACACACTCCACCTTCGACTGATAAGACTAATTTCCTTTCACCCTACAATCAAGTCGAAGCCTGAACTTAGCCGCACGAATTAATCTGATAAGCTCAGTCGTGAACAAGTTTCCTAAGCTCAGTTTCAAACGCACGTATATCTGCCGCAAAAAGTCCTCTGCTGAAATAGCCAGAGTTTCAATTAGCCCAGGGGTTAAAATTGAACACAATGTCTATTCCCCTTTGGAACGTGTTTTTCGTCTCGAGTCATCAATCTCTATGAGCGTTTAATCGCCCCTTGGATTTCGTTTGTTACTTTCACCGTTGAAAATATTTGAATATTTGAATTGTTACAAGATAATTTACCCGAATATTTCTGTCATTTTTACACATTCCGTTATTGTAGAGCTTTCACTGGGTAAAACCTGTTCATTATTTTCACTGTCAACGAAACAGGAAGAGTAATGTCAATTACACAGAATTAAACAGTGAGATCCATGGCAAGGTTCAAAAAGAGAAAAAAAAAGAAAGAAATCTATGTAATGCTCTATTTTTAACCGTCAAATTCAACGTGTTACAGGCAATTTTCAATTCTAGAGACCAATAAAGCCTTCAAAATTGCATTTCCGTTCTGTTATATTGACTAGAAAAGCAGTATCAGGATCAAAAAGTGTTCACAGGAACCAAAATTATTCCGAACTGTCGAAATTTGTGTAGATAAAAGGCGTTGATTCTTCGACCTATTAAAAAAAAACAGGAAATGTGTTTTTATGTAGAAAGGGTGAGTCCTGAGAGAGCTTTTTAGCTTTCACAAGAAAAATTTGCCACGTCCTGGGTCGTGCCACGCATAATTACCTTTTTTTAATGTCCAATAAAACCTAAGGTGACAGAGCTTGGGTGTAATCTTCTTTTAAACACGACGAGGTAAAAATTCGACTGATAATAACGTCGTTGAAACGCTAATTCCAAGTGAAAATGAAACAAAATTTTCTCAATTTAGAATAGATTGAGTCTCATGGATCGCCACGATCATTTGGGACAGAAACGTCCCCTCGGCTCAGTCTCGTTAAAGTTTTCAGTTGCAAATTCGTTATTGAGTTTTGGTAAGTTCAGACTTTGTTTAATACGCAGAGAGTAACCAAAGAATTTCAGTAACTTGTTTCAGAGTTCTATTATACGAAGTTGTCTCAAGGATTCGGATACATTTCTATGCTAAACCGCGTGCCTGATACCATCAGCTACAACGCTAATAATTGAAAAATTTGATTCTTCTCATTCGATTGTAAATCCTTCTCACACGTTTCAAATTTCGCCGAGGAAATTCAGACCGAATAAATCATTGAAACGATGGAAACAACAGCTGTGGTCTTATTGCAAGTTTAATTTTTACCCTCGCTTCCGCAATTTTGAAGTCTATGAGTTCCTACACCGGGTTTTCTTAATCGTTCAATTATAACTATGCATATATATATAACAGAGATAATTATTTTACGTAAAATACCGCATTGTACAGCCTGAAATGTGGCTGGTCGTAAACGTTGGACAGGTAAACGCCCACGAATAAATGGTGTGACATTCAACTCACGCAACCAAGGAAACAGTTTATGAACGACTGATTACCCGAAACAAAGGCCAAGATTTGCTGTTTATACTAAAAACGAAAATGCTACGTCCATTATTCCAGAAAATTGATACCATCATTCAGTTTAATGAGAGAAATGAAGACTAATAATTGGTCACTATTTCAATAGAATTGTTCAAACGTGGCAGAAACACAATTTGAAGGAAGGAAGAAGAAATCTGTAGAGATAAAAAGGACCCAAGTGTCTCTTGACATTTCCTTTGAAACGGCTGTAGCGCAGTAACTTAGTTATCTTTTTAGCTTCTGATGGAAAAAGGACCTTCCCCAAATAGTGAAGCTAGCTGAACACTTCTTACAACAGTGGCTCTTAACAGCCAAAAAACCAACGAAAACATTCTTCGTTATTTGGATTAGAGGGTTGGGTCAAAGTGTGGGCAATTACTCTTGAATGGCGTTTTTATGACGCGGTTATCTCGGAGCTGGGATCGAACGATAAGTAGTACAGAGTATATCCTCGTCAGTGGGGGCAGTAAAATAAATTAACCTGTGGAGGCATCGTGATCGAAGTGGGTGATCGAGCCACCTAAATAAAACTAAAGTCCATATTTTTCTACTTTCAGGTAAAAATAAGGAGAGACATGTGCGCCAAGCTGGTCCACACAGAAAGAAATCGACCTATCGATTATGACGTGACTGAACCACTCGGAATTTTCTTCAATGCTCTGTAATGGACGGATGTGGAAGGGGCGGTTCTCGATCCAGAGTCGTGGTTCATTCATGAATGGAAATGCGCAGTGGCGTTAAAAAGAAAATAGCATAGAGAGAAGGGATTCCGTCTTCCGAAATAGCGCCTCGTACATATGCAGGGTTGGAATCCCTTTTCTTAAACAAAATACGGTATGGTGCCCCTCGTCCTGGAGGACGGAAGGTGGCTACAGAGATACGAACAGACCGCGATCCCCTTCTCCGACGAGGACTCGGAGTCCTTGGTTCTCTACGCTTCCGCAGTGGCGTCGACGACCACGACCCCGATACCATCGCCTTACCGGAGCACTTGGGGGGCTCGCAGAGACCCTCTGTACATCGTTATACCAGTTACCATAATCTACGCGTTGATATTCCTCACCGGGGTCGTAGGAAATGTCAGCACTTGCATAGTCATCGCGAGGAACAAGTCCATGCACACCGCGACGAACTACTATCTCTTCAGCCTCGCAGTGTCTGACCTTCTGCTTCTGGTCTCCGGTCTGCCACCGGAGATGTACTACATATGGTCACACTTTCCGTACATTTTTGGCGAAGCCTTCTGCGTTATCCAGGGATTTGCCGCCGAGACATCGGCCAATGCTACAGTGCTGACCATCACCGCCTTCACCGTGGAGAGATACGTGGCGATATGTCACCCCTTTCTTTCCCACACAATGTCCAAGCTCACTCGAGCTATAAAATTCGTCGTCGCGATATGGCTGGTGGCCCTGTGCCTCGCTATACCGCAGGCGATGTCCGTAGGCATTGTTTACGAGATGGTCGACGGTAGAATACCCTACGAGGATCATTACGTCTGTCTTGTTAAGAGGGTGGTCATACCACACGCCTTCGAAATATCGACGTTTGTATTCTTCGTGGCTCCGATGACGCTGATAACAGTTCTCTACGTTTTGATCGGTCTTCAATTACGACGGTCCAGCATCATCGCCAGGGGTGGTGCAGCCGCGAGCAGCGTCTCCCTCAGGACCAGGGGGTCGATGTTCAAACGAAAAAAACGAACTTCTACGGAAGTGGTCGCTGTTATTCAACCCGACAGCTATCAAGGGCAGGGTAACGACGCTCAATCCGACGATGGGAGGAAGAATTACTCGAAGAACGTGCAGAACAAGGCTGCCAGACACGTCGTTAAAATGCTTGGTGGGTATTTTATCAAGGTTGCAGCTCTTCCACACGTCCGTAACCTTGAAACCACTTTTGGGCCTTCCGCGGTTTCCGTCGTAGCAGCTGGTTAACGACTGACATGGGCCGTAAGAGTCAGAGCACATTGTCGGTGAGAAGCACTGCGGGTTTGCTAAATCTTTCTGACATACGGCGAAGTATCATTATCACACTTTTTCCTTGACGTTTTATGATAAGTCGCAGTGTTGAAAGGTGGTCATTTGTCACGACCCACTAAGGTGAGGAATATAATTGTCGAAACCAGAGGGCTGGAACAATTATGTCAACAGAATCTTGCCGGTCTGATGAGCGCTTCATCTGCAGCACTTGAAATTCAGAGTCATTGAACGTTGCCTGCAACTGCGGGGAAATGACGAATGGCTAGTAAATGGTACGGATGATTTGGAACTGGTCGAACGACTGGACCCAGTTTATTACGTAGATTTCACGCGTTTGTAATCGACACACCGTGATCGTGTATCCTTCTCGAAACCATCCGGGGCTTCACCGAAGCGGTTCTCTGTGCAGGTTAACAAACCCATCCGATATTCGATAAACTTTGAAGAAGGTAGTTGTTGGGGACTGTGGTGGTATATCGTCGTTGGTCTAAAATCCGGGTTAATTAACGCCTGTGTGGACCAGATACGAGACCAATATACCCGACCTCGAATCGTTATCAAGCTCCATTAATTTCTCACCGGATTGTAAATCGGAGGTAAAACTAAAATACGCAGCTTCGCTGTCTAGATCCGTGCGAATCCCGGATAAAAGCTTTGAATAATGTATAAAATGTGCATTAGATTTAAACTACGCGTAATAATTCAGCTACTCATTCGCCGAGTCGGGGAAATGGGAGTTTTATTGTGCGTGGGGAATAAAAAAGCTGGCACGAATTTACTCCGAGTGATGAGATCCGGGATCGTCCCCGAAACGTCCCGGAGAAAAGGTTTTTTTTTCAATTTTTACCCACACCACGATACGTGATAACGTCTTTCAGGCGGACGAAAAAGGATAGTTTTCCAACCGCTATTTCCCGGATTGGGTATAAGAAGGAAAGGGGAAGGAAATAGGCAGGGCTTATCTCGGATGTCAGTCCGAGCTCGAGGAACCGCGATGCGTTTAATCGATATTATTTGTCACCCTCTACTTCGACAATCAATTTTCCGGATCAACGATATAATGATTTACCATCTCGCCCTGATATAGAACTCTGAATCCCACGTGAAATACGAGCTCTGGGGTACGCGTGGTGGCGGAAAGTAGGTCGAAGGACTCGGTCACGGCTTCAAATCCCAGAGAATTGCGTAAAATGTTAACTCAGTAAGAAAAAAAAGGGACCTGACTTCGTGTTAAAGAATCTTGATTCATCGATAAAAATCTTTGCTATCTTCTGAACGTCCTTCAGGCTGTAAAAGGTCCGCAAGGAATGTGATAATCGGTGGTATTCATGAGAATAATCTTTCAAAACTGGTCTGGGTCTGCTAATGGCTTTAATTATCGCATGCAAATCACGAGCACGCGTTTGATTATACAGCGAGGCTCAAATCTGTTCGAGATTAATCGTCCCTTGTCAGATTGGGAGTAAAAGTTCTTGGTAACTTTCAAAAGAGTTCGCCATCTACTTCATTCGCGTTTCGTGTTAATATTCTTTTCGTTAAATTATCCTGAATCGTGTGTAATTATACAAATAACTCATCACTGTTTTTTTTTTTTTGCAAATATAATTTTTTGCTCGTTGTGATATTAGAGACGTGAATATCTCCTAAAGAGGACATAAATGTATAATTTGGAAATATTTTCACTAACTTGGAGGAGGTCTACTAGAAGACTATCTATAAAGTAGACTTAGTGGGCTCAAAGATTCCGAAAAGATGTCTAGAGCTTGCTGAAAAATATCCCCATTCCCCCCCAAAAACAGCTCCTTGGGTGTTAAAATCTTCCGCCAAGTACATTGATGTCATATCCACGTGGAAAGGAATCCTAATAGGATGTAATCGCCAAGTACATACATCGATAAAAGTTTGTGCAATAGCTGGAAAATGAATGTGTATTCAATCAAAGTATCATGAAGGTGAGTGAATCTAACGGATGAAACCTCAGAGCAACAAATTTAGATGATAGTACTTGGCGGGCATCTTTGTCACAATTTTTTAACAGGAATTTACTCATCAACTAAATATTTGTAGATTACATACGAACTTTTCTATAACTAAATATTTCTGTAGAATTACGTTTTTTGCTGGCGAAAGTATTCTTCGCGACATTATCCGATTATTGTACTTGACGAAGGGGGCTTTGCACCAGGAATGCTTCTTCACAGCTATGATCGTGCTTTTTGATGGATTTGGATCACATTGACTGTTATCCTGACTGTCGTTAATCATCCTATATTGATACTCTACATGCACTTATGCTAAGTGTTGAACGTACTGCTGGGTGCTCTAAAGTGATACCACCCTAGGCATACAAATAAATCTCTGTATCTCTCCGTTACCATATCTGTATATCATGAACTAATTTCCAGTTGCCGTCGTGGTGGCGTTCTTCATCTGCTGGGCCCCGTTCCACGCTCAACGATTGCTAGCTGTTTACGGTACCAACAACGCACCGCACATGGTAGCGGTCTTCAATGTGCTCACATACGTTTCCGGAATTCTCTATTACCTCTCGACTACCATCAACCCCCTTCTCTACCACATAATGTCCAACAAATTCCGCGAGGCTTTCAAGGTAACCGCAATGCCTGCGGGTATCATAAAACACTTACTTGATGCTTGTCCGCAAGTACCAGTGAGGAGACAAAATAGCGTCAGCTCGAAATCTGCTGTACCATTCGCGGTCAAGTTCATACACATCCCCTTGTCTAAGGGATGGCTTCTCGACTTCTCTACAAGAGAGAACTCCTCTTTATCGACCACCAGTGGTTTTCGGGGTATCCTACTAGCGAATCCCTTCATGATTTATTAAAAGATGGTAGGGAAGTTTTTGAGCAGACTTTGAAGACAGTTTAAACACTACGAGGTTCATTATCCTCATTTGAACTGATGAGGCGGGGCTTATTTCAATTACTTCCAAGTTTCTTGACTCTTACATAGCAGTAAAAAGGAGCCGGGCAAAATAGTAAACGAACTTAACTTAAAAAAAGTAAAGTTTCATGATTGAACTTTGCATAGCAAAAAATTACATGACATTACAAAGATTACATGAAGATTGGAAAGATTACAAAAAGACTAGCTATACAGAAAGATTACAAAGATCACAAAAATATCCCGAAAAATTACAGCAAAATCATAAGAAATTAAGTTTACAAAGATTACACGAGATTACAAAACTCCTTTACACTAAATTACACCGGTGATTAACTCCTCTGATTAATCTCATCACCTTAATTTCTCATTTTTTATCAGTCGAGTACCTTTTGAAATGGTGACAGCTTTTTCTCTTTCCATAATCTAAATAGCAAAGGCTATAGCTAGAGATAAGGTATACGTCGACCAAAATGACATGCCAAAGTTTCTTCTAAGCTGTACCTTGAAAGGAAGTAAGCAGTCCTATTTATTGAACAGCCCAATGACTGCAAAATTCTTCACATGCAGAACATGATAAATTCATGTTGAACAGAGGAAGTTTTCATTAGCAGAAAGGATTTGAAAGCATACAGTTTAAGCTTAATTTCGTGAAGGAAGGAATCGAGTTCAGAAGTAGAGCTGGCGAATAGCGTTAATTAAAACGGTGGCCACGATTGTAGCCGAACGGAGTGTTGGAAAAACCAAAACAAGATACCATTTTATTCGTGACGATGAAACTCTCTGAGCTTTTGTAGAAATTCGACAAATTTGACTTTCTCTTGAACTTGTCGTTTGAAAACTGAAAAATTTTGATAAAAGAAAAACCGTTCAGTCAATCCTTGGATAATAACGATATCAAAATAGCTTATTGATCGGTACAACGGTTACGTAGATTGTAGACTTTTCCCTAGCTCTTTTTCCGTGGCATTTGGTGACCACAATCTCCAAGATAAACCCCATTTGTCATCGTTTTCAGCTCCACTAATGTCCTTATGAAAAACTGTAGAATAAACTTTTCTTCCAGGATACTTTAGCGCGTTGCTGCGGGCGAGGACGTCTCGCACGGAGGAGAAACGCAGGGGCTGGAGTAGGCGCCCCAGGAGGCGTAGGTAGGTGCTACTCAATCCTGTCTGGAAGGTTGTCACATAACAACAGCACAAGCGGAGGAAGTGGTGCGGGTTATTTCGGAGTAGACGATGACGGAGGAACCGCGAGTAGCCTGCGGTATAATCTGGAAACTGACGTTACGAGTCTGCGGGAGTTTCGTCGCCCTTTAGTCGTATCCTTTCGACGTCGTCAGGCGGTAGCTTCGCCCCAAGAAACTGCGATTGCCGGAGAAGATCTGGAGAACGAGCTCCAGGAAGCGCTGGCTAACCTCGAGGACGAGGGAAAATCACGATACCCAAATCCTCATTTAAAATCACGACGGATTGACGCTCCTCACGGAATAAGGAATAATACCTCTTTGCATGTCGTTTGCAGAGAGTCGCCTCATCTAGAAAATCACACGATCGTCCTGATGGAATCGGGTGAAAGATCGACGGAGTCCGGGGGTCTGAAGGATCGACGGAGAATATCGAGACCGCGACGATCTCCGGACGCGGATAACGAGCATCCGGAATTATCCGGGGAAACGGTCCTCACCAACCCGGACAGTTTCGCTAAGGTTGAAGACATTGAAATATTTCACGAACACCGATTCGTGATGAGAGACTTAAAGCGGCAGTCGAAACCGTCGAACGACGATGGCGACTTGTGCGAACGGCCTAAAACTCAGAGCTTTGATTCCGATCGGTTTTTATACACCGAAAAACAAAACTCGAGGAACTCAGAGGAACCAGAGTCAATTATTTCGCCCTGAGTACCTCAGATATGATGATTAAACTAATTAATGGATGAAACGCGTAATCCAAAGAGTCCAGAAAAGACGAGCATTATTTCAAACGGTAGGGATCTTCCGTATGATGAATAGCATCTCATTGTATCTGGGTAAGAAACCACGAAGGATTTTCTTAGATGTATTTTGCTAATATCCTCAAGTAGCGTGTTCAACTTTTTTTGGCTCAGGTTGCTTTGAGGTGATTCTAGTACTTATAACGATATAAGGTATACTGCATAGAGCAAAATCAAACTGAACTTCGTTACGGGCTCTTAGTGAGTTGAGATTAAATTTATGGATTATGGATAAAACAATATTCGACGACGGATTGTGGGAATTGATTTTTCAACATTCCTCTCGAATTGATACGATATGTGGCGGATATATCGTTCATTAAAGTCCAGAGGCCATAGAAAAAAAGAATTTTGAGAGTAAAATTACTGACATCTATGAGACCAGTAGATGTACTGAAATTAATATGCCTAAAACTATTGAAATTATCAGGAAACAAATACATAAGGATTTTTAATATCGAAATCTGTCTGAATTTCACATTTTCAGTTGTACCAAAATCGAAGTTATACGACTGAATGAATGCTTGTTTCATATTGTGGCTGTAGTTTGTAAATTTTATATGACACTTTACTGTGTAATATATTCAATAAAAATGTCAAAAATGTAAGGATAATGGAAATATAATTAGAATGTTATACATAAAACACTTGCTTTAGGTATTTACGTTATAGTAGGTATCGATTTTATATATATTCTTTTGTGAGCGTAAATATGATATTTTTATGGCTCCTGAATAAAAGTTGTATGTCTCGACATATATATTCGTTCAAATGACCATAAAACGTACGCTCGTCAAGGTCTGTGCGAAAAATATTATAGGACTAACGTTATACACAACGACAGTGGCCAATAAAATAAACGTTTACTTAACCTTTCGTCATCCTTCTGCTTCCCATCATCATAAACGAAAGTCAATAATTGAAGGGTGACAGTTTGAAAAACGACATATTATATCATTTATTCAAGTGTATATACATAGTTGTCCACAAATACTGTGTATGACTTGAATAAGTGGGATGCTGACCTTACGCATACTTACGGTGAGTATGATACCTGCTATCAAATGCAACAAATGTGTAACATATCACAGAAGTTTTTAAATATATTATTTTTTAACTGGATAATAATTAAAAATATTCTTATACTATAACTTTCTATGACAATTTTTTTTCTCGCTTACGACTTCATCGTAGATATATATTTTCCGTTTTTCTTTTCTTTTTCTCTTGTATCGGAGGTCAATAATCATAGACGTATTTTTTACTATACAGAATCCACAATTCTAGTGAAACAAGATTAGGAAAGATAACACAGTGAAACCTCATTCATATGATTCGCACTTTTACGTTTTTCTAGTTTACACACATAACATTTTTTTTTGGTCCCCGAAGTAAATTTGCAATATTTAGGTTATTCAATTCAACCTAATTTGCACTTATCTCTGCCCCTTCAGGTTTAAACGTCTCGTCTATCAATAGTCCAACTCACACTCTGGCTAAATTTGTTGAACAGATTCGAAAAACTCATCCTCTACCTGCTTCTTCACTTCCTATTAATAAACTTGATCAAAAGTCTGACTACGTAGTCTGGACGTAACGTCAGACCTTTTTTTTCATCAACGGCTCAGTTTAGTTCCGGTTTTCCGGTTCCATAAACTTAAGCTACTGGTTTTATAGTTACCTCTACCCTGGGTTTCCACACGTTTATGATTCTACCCAAAAGAAAAATGAAAATATGTAAAATTTTAACAGTATTTCACTATAATTGCGAATATTGTATATATTTTATCAAATTCTTGTCCATGAAATTAATTTATAGTTCTTAAGAGGGCCGGAGTATTATTAAGGTTATTGATGTTCGAGTGCAAAAAAAGAAAAACAAAAAAAAAACGGAAAATGTATCAATTTTAATAGCTAAACCTTCATCGTCAACCATTCATCTTCCACCACAAACACAGACTATCGCAATCTAACGTAAGAAGTACTAATAAATTATCAGTAAAATTATACAGGTTTTTTTATATTATATATTACATGATTCTTCGATAGACAATTGTTCAATTTATATCAGACCTTTTCTCTAGAAAAAAACAACAACAATATATATATCTATATATTTACATTTATACGGTAAATTTGGAACTATTTTCAAGGAATTTATTTACTCTGTAGTTAGTACACGTTCGATATCGCGAAGATGGATTTCAAATCACACGATTCTGAATTTGATTAATGTATTTTTGAGAGGTAAAATATTCCTCAGTTTCGTAATATAATTGGTCATACTTCACTGAGTCTTGTATAGTTTCGTGTAAATTGTGACTTGCCAACTAGGCTCATATCTACAAGTATAATATAAAAGAGTGTCAGGTTTATTCTCGTCTGTTTGTCATCAGAACTTCATTCGACTCGTTCGATTCTGAAGAACCTTACTTTTTCTTTTTCGTTGCATTAAAGTACATCCTCGAATACCTATACGTATATATATTATATATATTCTCTTAACAATAATATGTAAACAGAATATTTTTGTTTAATAATATATACACCGTTAATTGAAACTTCTTACACAATTACTGAATTTCAGTGACTAATTTCAACGCTTATGTTTAACGTAGATTTGGACTCCATATGTCTCACCTGAACGTACAAACATTCGATGAGAAAATACGACATTCGTAACATCTATATTACACTCATGTAAAATCCTAAATGTTATGTCATAAACTTGAAGATGGCGTCAATTACGCTGCGGAACATTTGCTAACACTTGTGTCATTACGTTGGGTTCATGATCCATACAATATTACCTCATTCCGATGATTCGAAGAATGTATAATCGCGGGTATATAGGTGTATAAACACCATGTGGCCTCGGTAAACATTGTACAAACGGAGTAAGCACTCCAACTCCGAACAATAAGTGCTTCGATCGTCCAACGTTCTTCATTCATTGAGGGAGTGGCGATGATGGAATACGCGGAGTTAACCGTTTTCCGCATCTCTGATTTCGTTCTGAAATTCGCGTTTCCTGATCTCCTCCATGTAGGCAGAGAGCTCTTCGTCCATAGCCCTGCGGTCAACGTCCCTCAAACTAGTGTTACTGATGTTGCAAGGCGTCATAGAGTACTCTTCAGGGTTCACCTGAACGTTGATTATCACGTTCTCGACGAGCCCGGGCGAAGAGTAGGAGATCCTCCTTCCCTCCGAAGCAGGTTTCCGATTCGATAACCACTTGAATAAATTCCACCACCTTCTGGTCGTCCTGGTCTTGGTATGCGGCCGGTAAACTATAGCCGTGCCTTTGACCTTTACTTTCTCCATGCTCGTCGGACTTTCTGGGGTTTTAGGGTTGCCAGGGGGTGCGATACCCTCGTCACCCTGTCTGTGACCGTTGGTGGACGTGAAGCTCGTCCTCGTGCTGGACCATCGACCGCGGTAATGATAACCGTGAAACGATCTGTTGCTTCCACACGTTTCCGTGCCATTGGCTTCGCTGTTCCCGACCTCGGTGCTCAGGGTCCGCCTCGATGATGACCTTTTTCCCGAAGCTTGTTGGGAGGAATCGTAGGAAGGATTTCGCGATATGAAGTTCGGACCACCTGCTCGCTGAGACCCCACGAGGTTTTGCTGCACACTATCGTCTCTGACCGATTGCGAATTTCCCGAACAGTCGGTGCTCTCTTGAGCGGTTCCAGCTCCCCCGTTTCTGCACCCGAAGATACCATTAGCTCGCTGTTGCGAACGCGATAAGGTCGAGTAAGAACAACGTTGTCCCCTCCTGCCCTTAAAACCCCCGACCCCGCAGCAGCGTGCCAGCGTTTCCTGAAAAAAAACATCTGCGTTTGTATTATTTGGAAGAGTATTTTGCTGGAAAATCTCTTCTCAAGCTCGAAGGATGCACAAGTTGCAATTTTATTCGAATTCCCTCCGGTACCGGATCAGGAAGGAGTTTCAGGCTCCGCCTTATTCCATCCGTACTTGATCGCGTCTTATTGGGACACGTAGCAACACAACGTCACACATTTTATAATCAATGAAGAAAAAAATCAAGGCACTGACAGAATTCGATAACAGCTAACCTGAAAATAAAACCAACTTTTTCCTACAGCCTTTAACTACTCAAACGATTTTCAAATAGAGAATCGCCTAGGCTAAGTACTGCTAAGCCACACCCCCATGTCAGAAGCTCCTCCCTCATTCGCAAGCGTATAAAAGTCACCCTGTATATTCGCTGTTTGGTTCAAAGTTTGACAATAACTTCCGGCAGATTGTTGACGAAGTTGATTGTTCAAGCAACTATTTTGTACATCGAATGAAAACTCTGGTACCATTTCGGTTGCATGTGGAAGAAATGGGGAGGGTGAGGGGTACGTCGTTAAACTCGATCGTGTTTGGGTTATACTTTTTGAGGAAAAAATTTGTTATTGCGATGGAGGTAATAATCGGGAGACAGACGATGTTGAGGATCAAATTCGATACCAGAGGTGAAAAGGCGTCCAGGCGAATATAAACTTGAAAGTTATAATGTCGAGTTCTAGCGAGTTCACGATGAAGTCCAGACGACGCAATTAAAAGTTTTACCTTCACATCCAACGACTGTATCTTATCGTCTGTAGAGTCAAGTGATTAATAATGACCGCCTCGATTTTGCACGTGTTTGTTTACTCGAATCAAATTGAACAAACATTATAGAAGGTTATACGGAGCGTTAATTCGCCAGGGAAATACACCGCGCTAGGCTTTTTGATTACCGGCGCCGAGGGTGAAACCTCTATAAACCGATCAATGTTATTCTTGCCAAATACCAAGCCATTCTGTTTGATGAAGTATTCCTCACTCGTTCGCTAAAAAATGTTAAAATCTTATTGCGACCGAAAAAGGTCGTCTGCGGTTACCGTGAAACCGTCTCGGGAAATGTAAAAAATTGGGCTGACTGGACCTCAAGCAGTTATTTTAGACATTTGTAGGAATTTGCTTCGAAATATTTCATGAAAATTACATACGTTCTACTTTTGTAAGTCTTGTTATTCTAAGATTTTACTCATCGCGGAAAAAGTGATGAACTCATCCTCAAGAATTTTAACTTTACTTTTTTTCCAATCGATTTTTTACCAAAAGATTTCCACTGTCTAACCACAAGTTGAATGGCAGTTTGATCATTCGTACATAAAATCTATATATTTAATTGTTATGATAACTTGGCTGTCTAGACCGCAACTTTCTCACTTGTCTATTTATAATATATACAAGGTGGCCCCTTCCATGTGTCGCGAATGGGCGGGGCTTAAAGTGGCATAACTTCGAAATGGTCAGACGTAGATTTGTACGTCAAAAAGGAATTCCGAAGCTTCGATTTGTGTCAGCCTTGGAATTCTTTGTTGCCATCAAATTTGCATCTGACAGTTGCGAAGTTGTGCCACTTTAAGCCCCTCCCATTCTCGACCCATGAAATGGGCCACTCTGTACATATTGTAAATAGACAAGTGCGAAATTTGTTGCAGTTAGAGGTTATAGTTTGATTAATTTTCGCTCAAGTAGCAGTACCGATGCTCTTGTGGGACTCACCATGAATGCTTCACGGAATTTGTTCGACATTATGTTGTATAAAATCGGGTTTATCGTCGTCGAAATGTAGTAAAGAACCCCAGATACGTAGGTGAAAAGTGAATACAGAAATTCCATCCACGGGCTGTTCGAACTGATGTGGTCCACGGTGCTCGTACCGTAGATTGCTATCAGCCTCTGGACGTGAAACGGGGCCCAGCAGATGAAGAAGGCGACCACAACGGCAACTGGAAACGAAATTGACGATAATAAACTCTGAACATGATTTTTTTATCGTGGTCCCGCTTGAGAGGGAGAATTTGTTTTGTTTTACATTCAAACCAACGACGTCCATTGGATAAAAAAAAATATACATTGTTCTGATTCCGTAGTAAAAATGAGTATACACAGGATTCTTTTATTAGGGATAGTTTACTTCCTACATAAAATGCTTACAGCCACAAACAACGTTTGCTGCGCGGTTCAACTATCATCTATCGAAAGTTTTCCACCCTGGTACACGAATGAATCGAATTGGTGTTTTTTTGACGAAAGTGTTTTGCATGAAACTCTAATTTCCGTTCACTTTCTCTTATTGCGATTGACTAAAAAAAAATTTCATTCGCTTACATCGGAGTCTTTACGCCCTTTTTATGAAAGTACCATCGACTCTCGCAGTTTCACCCTCATTCTGTACCTTTTTTTTTATCGCTTCTCTTGTTTTTCTGTTACGTGCCGAAGTGTCTCCAACTAGATTACGTACACGCAGTGGTGTGAACCAACATGTCGCAGCTAAAAGACAACATGGAAATATTTTCACGGTAAGATGAGTCTGCGGTATGTTATAAGACAGCAAGTGAAATATAGGTGAAGCGTAAAAATTGACTTCACGTTTTCTCATAAGCGAATTCCCTCCGGGGTGCATAATTCTGATTTGTAAGGCTCGTTTACCTGCGTGTAACGAAAAATGAACAGCATCATATTGAAGAATATTGTCCTCAAACTAATTCACTAACTTTAAGGATGTGTATTGGCCGTACAATCTCAACCAAAAATGATTCTCGTCGGCAAATTGAGTACTTTAGGATAAGACAAAAATCGGAAAAAAATCAACCATGATAAAGGTGATAAGAGCATTCATTTCGAATAATCATAATGCCCGAAAGTTATCAATAAATTGCTTAAACAAAACATTGTTTAACAAATTCTCTAGTAACGTTATTTTTTTTTCATTTCAAATAAATGCCCTAATTTTTCTGAAGACAAATGCATTTTTAAAGAATTTTGTCACTATTTTGAAATTTCCGTTTCCGAAAATTAGTAAAGTCTGGATTTACGAAACTATTTGTTCCACGTTCCGGAAACTTCGGAATTGTAATCTACATCGTTTTCACAAAAACATATCCAAAATTCCGATTTTGTTTTCCATTTTTCAAAAAAATTCATTTGTATTCAGAAAAATTAGGGCTCTCATTTGAGATGGAAAAAAATAACGTTACCAGAAAATTTGTTAAACAATGTTTTGTTTAAACAATTTATTGATAACTTTTGAGCATTATTATTATTCAAAGTTAATGCTTTGATCGTCTTGATTGTGGTTGATTTTTTTCCGATTTTTATCTTATCCCGAAGTACCTAATATTGTCATCCTTAAAGGACATCGTCACACCCTTAGAAGCATCCTGAAAATGATGTAATTTAAGTTCTCCTCCTTATTCCTCATCAAGAGACTAGGTAGAGTCCCGCACTTGTATCCGATTCAATTCCGATCACGTACCGTACGCGAATTTTGTGCCCATTCAAATGATGCAGGTTGTTCAAACCGGTGCTTATCATTACATCATTCAAGGCTGAATTCACTGAGCTAATTTATACATCTAAATAGCATCGTACGTTGATTATCGGGCAGAGCTGGATCCGAAAAAGGTGTTGTTTACACAGTGACTAATTACAGGCAAAATTATTCCTTTCAATGACAGCTGACAAGTGTCGATATCGCTGATCATCCGAGCGTGAAATCTTTTGTACAAATTAACTGATTTATGCCCCCACCACTCGAGTCTTGATCGAAGTATAATTACCTGCATTTGTCGACTACCTATCGATAACACGCGGTGTACTTGACCCTTGCGGTCCTCAAACGTCTGCGGTGTGACAAAGATTGAGCGTTCTTACCCACGACTGAGATGAAATCTCAGACATTTTCACCTCAAGCGGTGGCTGTACGTCAGGTGTTTTGGATACTAGATATATCCTAGAGAATAGAAGCGACGGGGTACTAATGGACTTCGTAATTGCTCTACCTCATCAGCATGCGACGGTGGTTTTTTTTTTCTTCTTTTTTTTTTTTGTTGTTCAAACTCGTATCGAACGCAATTACTTATACTTGATTACAATTTCAGACAAATTTTTTGCACTGAACATCGACATTTCAAATCGAATTTCTATTGTCAACATAACAGAAAATTTGTTGTCGATAACCCACAAGTAATATGTTGTATTTTATACAAATTTACATCACATAACTTCTAAACAGTAGAATTTGTTATTTTTTTAAGATGAATCCAGATTATGTTGACTTTTTTCGAAAATGTTATCACGATTTAACAATTCTTCTACCATTGAATCCAACGTGTTTTACAGACAATTTATAATCGAGGGGTTAATCAACGTCGTAATCTGGTGCACAGGAGTCTTTTAATCTATGTAATCTCATGTAATCTTGTGTATTGTTTCTGTAATGCTTGCGATCTTTTGGAATCTTTGCAATCTTCGTAATCTCATGTAATCTTTTGTTATCCGTGTAACCTTTCGTAATCCTTCTGTAATCTTTGCAATTTTCACGCAATCTCTATAATCTTATGTAATTTTTCGTAATATCTCTGTAATCATTGCGATCTCTTATCAAGAATCACGGTTATCTTTCGTAAACTTTGCTGTATTGACGGTCGGGTTATTTTTGTCGGACAAAAGATACACGGATTGCTTTCAAATGTGTATAATTTGAGAATTAATAGGACTGCAGAGATTATCGCATGGCGGCCTAATTTCACCAATAGATTTATCTTCAATCCTTACTCCACTCACAATCAAATCACAATGAGAAATATCGAGTACCAAAAACAAACGAAAAGTACAAAATTGGAAAACCGGCAATTACGATGATTGAATTTTAATCCATCGACGGAAATTAAGGTAACTGTAATTGGTTCGACATTCGGTGTTCGATTAGCTCGTAATTGAAATCGAATCAAATTCACTATAGGATCCGAAGTATCCTATGGACACAAAGGTCACAAAAAAGCAGCGTACAAAATTCAATAAACATTAACGATTCCTGTTCAGGTCGTTGAAACTTTTCCACTCTACTATTGGTAACGGGTACTAATGAAAAATAGTCCATGAAAAATAATTCAACCATTCTAGTTATTTTTAATCACTTTAACACATAAACGCGAATGAACTCTGACGAGCAAACACTTTGGTTTCAAGATGGTCTTACGATTCGAGGTATTGCTTCACAAACAACAAGTTTACATTGTTTTTTCAGGTGGTAAGTCAGCCTACAATTTTGTTAATAATTTAACTCCTTGTATTTTTACAAAAAAGAAAAGCATGTCATCGTGGTTATTTTTCTATTCGTTTCAAACCTGTCAGTTTGTGCATTGAGATATATGAAATTGATGACAAATGTACGGACATGATTAACGATAGTTTGTTGCTTTGTTAATTATCACAGACTAGAACTGCGACGCTTTGATGGTTGATTTTATACTTGGAATTGTGTTTTTTATATCGTTGAGGAGAAACTTAATAAAAACGGAGTAAATAAATGATTGAACGTTAAGCGTGCCTTGTATCTTACAGAATATGGAAATTCGATCGTATTTGTCAACTGTAATCCTTTCGACTTGGACACATTACTCATGCGAAACCAAAAACGTTGGAGAATAAGAATCAACTACGAAGGGGAGACCCTCATTTCTTCTCATGGTACTCGCGACAAGCTTAGAGAACCTGATTATTCAAATTGTATAAATAATTTTGCTAAGTGATTCGAACCACGTTATATGAAAATATACACGAACTCGTATAATCCCGAGTTTCCTTGAGTTCGAAGTACAATCTCAACGAAATCCCTCTGGGAGGAACGCGCTTTGTTCAGTAATCCCAAAATCGGATGTAGGTAGGTATACTCAAAAGACAAAAAGGGAATTAAAAAAACTTCACTCGGAGAATTCAATTTTTACGAAAAAGGAAAATGAAAGCGTAATTAGAATTCTCTTTGTCGAAACAACTGAGGGGGTGAATTCAAAGAGATGACATAAACAGGTGACAAAAAGAAACTGAGAAAAAAACAACTAAATTTCTGCACATTGTGACAGTCGAAATCAAATTGCTACTTATAGATTAAACTAAATTAAACTAATCACTCTTATCTTTCGGTAATCTTTCTATGAATCTATAATTGCAAAAATTTCCTACTTCTGTAAAAAGAAATTCTTTCGTTATTTTAATGAGAATTGAGAAGAATATATGAATTTATTCAAAAATATTCCTCAAATATCTTTGTCAACAGGATATCGCGTGGTCTAATAACGTAAGGTCGTAAGCGTCAAAAACGATTTTGGTGGCAAAAGGTCGTATAATTTTTTTTCGCCATTCGCTCTAAAAATGATCAAAACGTAGGTATTAGATCAATTGAAATTACGAGATCGAAAAATGTAAATGCAAAAGGTCGTATGTTGGGCGGATACGTCATTTTTTCATTACAATTTTTGAGGAAAATAAAAAAAAAGGTAAAAGCAGAAGGTCGTAAGCGCCAATTTTTTTTTTAATTTTTCATGATTTTTTTAAATAGTTGTAAAAACTCATGAAACGCAAAGATAAATTGAAAAAACGACCGTTTCGAAAAATTCGATAAAACATATTGGTAGTTGAAAGCAGAAGGTCGTAAGCGCCATTTTTTTTTCATTTTTCATGATTTTTGCAAATAGCTGTAAAAACTCACAAAACGCGAAGATAAATTGAAAAAACTACCGTTTCGAAAAATTCGATGTAAAATATTTGCAGATAAAACCAGAAGGTCGTAAGCGCCAATTTTTTAATTTCTTTTTGGCGGATACGACCTTCTGCAATTGATGGAAACCATTTTTTTTGCGGAGTTAGGACTGAAAGGGCGTATCCACCAGTACATACGACCTTCTGCTTTTAATTGACCTAGTATTAAATTTCAACGTTTATGAACCAATCTTAGGGTCTTTAGTCTAAATACGGTTTAAAAAAAATATATACGACCTTTTGCCGTTACGAAAAACAAAAAGTCGTATATTGGCGCTTACTCATTAGACACGGGATATGAGATTTTGTTTGTCTACATGACTGGAAAAACTATACTTAGAAGATTTCCGATTGATAAACGCCTCTGATGAAGTCACTTGCAAACTTATTGTCGTGAAGTCACAGTCTTTTTAATACTCATGAATAGAAAATGTTCGCGAGATTGAGATGGCAATATTTCACATCCGTTTGTATATTAACTCACAAGAAAGTTATATTGGCACGAAATTATACAATTTGACAAATGATTATTTTGTGATTTACATGATTTATTTAAATATATTTGTAACACGGGCTTCAAACCCGGCGTTTTGCCAAGTCAGGTGATACTAGATCGATAAACAACAAAATAATGTAACAATATTTTCGTAAACCTCCGTAAAAAATCTTGCAAAACTCATGCAGAATAAATGCACAGTCTTTATAAATTAACGCGGATATTTTTTACCTGGATGCAGTTTTGAGTGACGACGTCAACAATAATTATCGACAATTATGATCTAAGTATAAAATGTATTGTAAAAACGCGTCTACCTCACATCAACAAAATTTACTTGATTGTATCATTCAATTATTTTAATTTGATAAAATAACCGTTAAATTTGTTTTTGATTCCGGACTTCCAGTGTTTCCAATACTAGTTAACTATGAAATCAAACCAGCATATGTCATAATGTATTTTGTGTATAAATATCCCGTATAAAATTTATCCTACAATGTACAAATCCATACTCTATAAACTCAGAACATATGATATGATCGATAGTAATTTTATTCAATGATTCAGATGAAAAAGACAATTTATATTCTGTCTGCAAGATAATTGTAATTTGTTTATGCAATCCATTATAATTATCCATCAATTTTTTTCTTCTTTTTTTTTTGAATCGATACCAGAAGCTATAATTATCGTACGTACAGGTGTTAATCATACATAGCATTTTATGGGTTCACATATATCCATGTATAAATTGGAATATAATTTAACAGCTTTTTTTTTTAATCGATAGAAAGTGGAAAGGAGGATCTGTAATTCGTGATTGAATGGACTTGGCTATATATTTTTTATGTTGAATAATAATCACGGTGTAGATATAGTAAACCCAGATCATAAGAAGCTGCGTGAGGGTAGCTCATGTGGTGGAACTGGCCGCATAAACTATACCAGCCAGTAATTCGAATACGTAATGTTCACGTTGCACGCAACTCAGCTATTAGAGAAAAATAACCTGGATACACGTTAAACATTAAATGCCTGACTTCCCACTTTTATCCTGCGATGTTTAATAATTGAAGACTGGATCTCGATGACGAGTCGAAGTCGAAACATCCTAATTACAGCGTTCGTTCAATGAGATACTAAAAACACACCGAAAAAGAATTGAAACTAATGGATATTTTTCAATAGAATCCAATTAGTTTTTTTATTGTCTTGGTTGTCTTGGTTTTTTTATCCGGAAATTTTTTATCAGAACGAATTGCGAAAAATGATGATTCGATTATGATAAAGGAAATTGAATAAAGGTATAGAAATTCATCATATGACTTTTGAATTATGATTATAATTTGAAAAAAAAGTTTGCATGCGATCATTTCATCAGTTTGAAAGTGTAAGATAAACTGTTTTATTTCTTGAAAAGCTAAAATCACTCCAATGAAGAAAAAAAATCTTATTAAACAAAACGAACTCGGACGGAAGGGACTGAATCGAATCGAAAATTACAATCCCTAAATTTTGTACGATAATTAAAACAAAAAAGGGATAAAAGGTAGAACTTTCATGGATGGAACGAGATAGAAAAAACAAATAGGAACGTTCATGAACGAATTCATGGATCGAATCCATTAACATATTCTCATTTAAATAACATTAACATAAAGTAACGGCATTCATAATTCAGGCAATCGTCTCATTTCCGTTACACAAACAATATTTTACTGCTTTATTTATTCAATGGAAGAAAAATTCTCATCAATTGGGAAGTTTCATGAATTTTTTTTATCCGATAATTGTTTATAGTTGGTTTTCACTTGAATCAATTTTTTTTAATACAGCGTTTGAATTTCCCGGTCGTGTGTGACGTCACACAGTACCATTTACGCGCAGTTCTACCGCCGGGCAGCGCTGCGGACAACCATGGTCACCAGAATAACATGGCGGCTGAGGTACTGTGTGACGTCTCGTGGCGTTTGGAAATTGGTAATTTTCAATTGCTGTTCACAGTCACCTGAAGTTGATTCTATACGTCTTACAGTTTAAAAAAATGTATTTATTCATCAGGCACCCATTTATCACGGATACCTATTTGTTAAGGTTTAATCTGAGGAAATTTTACTATTCTCAAATGAAAGTATATCTCAAAGTAGGAAAACTAATCACCTCATATTTGAATGACCTCACCTATAACCCAATAGATGGCAAGAACTAGGGGAATTAATGGAGGGGTTAAGTGAGGAAGAGTTCCCACGGACGACGCCAGATGGCGGGATCGTTGTGGTGAATAGTGACGTCAGCACGGCGCAAAAAAGAGACCGTTTCGAACGTTATCCAATTTTGAATTGACTATTTATAATGTTTTAAACTAATCTAACGGTGTTTATTATTTTATTTCATTCAGATAAACAAAATCTTGGCTAAACCAGTCCTATTTCTGTTCTTTCTTCAAACTCTCGAATAAAAATAGGATAACATGCACCAAGGGTAGGAATGAAGCAGAATTCCGAGAGGCAAACGTGATTCGTTTCACCATCTGGTCTAATAAATCACTTTCGTCCATATAGTTAAAATGCAAAAAGTGGCAAATTCGCAAAGTTTTACTGAACACCCTTATGGTGAAACGAGTGTTTATAGGGCGAGGATAAAAGTGCGGAGACGGAGAATGTGATAAATAGTATATTAACTCATATACAACGTACAATTCTGAATTGTAATTCGCTACTTATTAAATGTGTGAATTTTTACGTGAATAAAAATATTCCAAAAAATGATACAGGTGTCACGAGCAGAGTTTAAAAACCACAGGGGAATTTCGTTGCCGTAAGTAGGGGAGACCGGGGCAGAGTGGATACCCTAAGACTAATTCGGACATAAAACATAAAATATCGACTAAAGCTTTATCATGTCGTATATATTTTGTAGTTTGTACCTTTAGGTAAGCGATTATGACGGTCAAACCCGATATTATTGCGATGTGCTTGCGTCATAATCGACATAAGCCTAACCTGCAAAATGATCACTTTGCCCCCGCGATGCTGGGGTAAAGTGATCAAGCTTATGGTGTCAAGTGGAAAAATTCGTATTATAACAGATTCGTTATTCGTATTAGGATGAAAATAACCTCAAAAGATTGCAAAATCTGTGCATATTGCCCTGAGTCTGATAAAAGCATGTGACTGTGAAAATTGTGACACTTACTCGAATCGAAAATGTTCGAAACACGACACCGCTGTCGCGATTAAAATGTCACCCGAAGTGAGGTTAGGTTGACGCTCGGCGGCTAACGGCGCTCGTGGCGTACATGGCCACTTTTCCCTGACCATATCACCCCGCAGGTAACCCGACAACAATTTAATTGAAAACTTGATGCAAACTATGTTTAACAAAAAAAGAATTGATAGTACCATTGAGTAGACGTTTCAAGGAATCGAGAAAAAAATAAACCTAGTCAAAACATGCCATTGACGGCACGATAGTCCGAAATCTGAGTTGACGGAAATTATCAATCTACACGGCATGAAACTAAATTGATTGATTTTTCCCGAAATATTGAATATTTCATAGGGTTCAACTATTTCATTTTGTGAAGTACGTCAGTACAAACCCGCGGTGTAAATACTGCCTTCTTAGAATCGGTCAACAAGAAATTATTCGAGATGGTCACTTTACCCCGCATGTCCACATTACCCCGGTCTCCCCTATAACTATTTTCCACATGAAATATCCCGGTTGTAATTATATTTTGTTAGACTTTCACAGCTGGAGAAAATTGTTTGAACAGTTCGGAACTCAAAGCTTCTGTTTCTTCCATATCTGTGAAAAATTTTATTTCGTTAAAAGTTAACCGTAATTTTGAGATGTTCTGCCGGGTCATTATTATCGTCTTTATTGGTATTCATTTTTTAAACGACCTACTGGATCCCTCGCTCATTACAAATTGAGTTCACCCTCATTTATATCGCAGCTTTAGCTTAAGACCACTTCCCTGAAGAACCCAACTCTCCAATCTAAGCTTGGAGCGTATTATCAATTAGCAGTATTATCAAATTTACAAAAGAATACTTCAAGAGGATTTCATGAGGAGAAAGACCGAATTATATACTCAAAGAATTTCAATCCTCTTCCTACTCAATTTTGAGCTCAGAGATCTCATGGTCGGGCCGTACCGTTCCTTGTACCAATTTCAGGCTCGTAATCCTATTCGGGAAACTCACGATACCGCAAAACGTAGTCCTTCGTGGTCTACAAACCGTAAACGCTCATTCATAATACCTTGACACGTTGAACCTAATCGTCCCAGGGTGCACTTCTGACACTGAGTAAAAAGTAGGGCTGATGAAAGATCTTGAAAAATATCAAAATCACGCATCTGGATCGAGAAAACTAGGGATGGGCCCCGGATATCTAGTAACTTTCCGGTATCCGGCCCATCCGGCATGTTTTTACTATCTGGCCGGATAACCGGTTAATTAACCGGATAGCAATAATCTTCAATACGCTGTTTATTTCGTTATAGCAGTTTCTTAAAATCATTTCTTCACGCTTCTCTGCATATATGAATGATAATGCAAACTTTTTTATACATCATTCATTTTTTATTTCTCAATTTGAATATAATTTCAGGAAAAAAAATGAAACCATCGAAATTTTGGTCTCAATTTTATTGGGATTGATTCTATTGATCCAATATTCCAGATATTCTTCACGAATTCCGAATCACCAAATATAATATTGTTGAATGAACAAATGAATGAAATTAAATAATTGAACTCCAGATATTTTGAATTTGTATTAAATAATATCGAAATAAAACCGAATTTCGATTAAAACAAAATTTGTAAGTGTAAAAAGTCCACATCCACCTCTCATTGACCCCATCCACATCCATAGAAAACGGTTGTTTGGTCTATCAGTCAAAAAACAATGACGAAAGAAACCAATAACCTTTTGTCTAAGATAATTATACTATGAGTAAAGATGATAGAAATGGAACAAAATTAATGTGACGGAAATTAAATAAGCAGGAAAGGAAACTCCTCAGTTTCACACTCTAATATTTGAACTTTAATGTTGAAAATTCAACATTGGGCGATTTTCTCGGACTGGACACCGGATATCCGGCCAAATCGATATCCGGCTCATCCCGGAAGGAAATCTTGCTAATCATGCTTTCCAGTTTTAGCTATATGACATTCGATACGATACTGAAGTTGGCTCCAGTAAATTAGTCATACGTCTGAAACCGAAATTGTAAAACAAATTACCTATGTTACCTTGATTACTTATACACTTTTCAAAGTCGAATACGGTAACGTGTGGTTGAGCTCTCGTCAAGCTTCAAGTTCGCAAGTTTACTTCGAACTTGATATACATTTGTCTTGATGAGACCAATTTGGGAAATCTGCTAACTCGATGCTCGAACGTATTCGCAATTATACGAGCACGAGAGTTACAGACGCTTCTTAAGATCATTAGCTGATGTCAATTAATTGACCGTTTTTCCCTCATTGCAGGCACCAATGTGATTGATTGCGACGAGAATGTTGTTCACCATTCGACTGAGATGAACACCTGGTTGGAATCTTTCAATATCATTCGCAATGATTGACAATAAGAAGCTATTATTTTACTCATGTTTTCCTAAGAAGATGAAGCGATAGTTTCAATCCATTGATGGATTCACCTCGAGACAAGAAAGACGAAGTGATTGATAGTCGATACTGCGGGAGGTTTTCGAGTCCATTGTGCAGCAGGTTATATTAACGAACTCATTGACGAAAAGAGACCGTGAATAACATGAATCGATTTTGATGTTAGTTTGTTGTGAAGAGTTCACGATTAAAAATGACCCACAGAATGTATACGTTGAAAAAAACAATGAGGAATTGCGAACCGTGAATCTTTAATCCGGTATACAGTATAAATTATGAAAGTCACTGCCTGCAGGGCCTCAATAAATAGTCATATAAAGAATAACTCAAATCGGTATCTACCCACATGTTCTTACGATGTTATTGGATCTGAATCAAACCGGTAAACTAAAATTCAATAATTCACTTGGAATTTTTTAATTTACGTAATATAGCCTTGAAATGACAGAAGCAACTTTAACCGATGCACCTATAGTCTCTGAATCATCATTTATGCTCGTACTAATCAGACGATTTTATTGAAAGAGTACCGAATTTTTTATCGAAAGAAAACTTTCTATCAGACAAAGCGAAATTTACCGTCCAATGCTGATGAACGATCGTTAATAAAATCTGTAGATTGAAAAATCGAGTCATAAAATCTACGGACCTTGTGTGTAACGCAAACCTCTGAATGACCCTCAAAATTTCTGCATCTGCATTTCTGAACTTTAGCACGGCGTAACTCCGTAACGGTCATTCTGAGAGAAAAATTCTACTGGACTTTTTTCTTCCTCTTTCGATTACCCGATGGCGATATTTTGTAGTTTTTTTTTTAAGACCCACGTTGATGCTGTTTTTTCATTGGTTGATACTTCAGCACGGCGTAACTCCGTAACGATCATTCTGAGAGAAAAATTCTACTGGACTTTTTTCTTCCTTTTTCGATTGCCCGATGGCGATATTTTTTAGATTTTTTTTCAAACTTAGAGAATAACGGAAAATTCGCAGTGAAAAAATCGTATTTAAATCAATTATAATAGTATATTATGCGCCGAGGGAAAAAAGTGGTGCGGGAAAAAACACTTTTTTCCCTCGGCGCATAATACGGCGCTATAATTGATTTAAATACAATTTTTTCACTGCGAATTTTCCGTTATTCTCTAAGTATAAAAAAAAACTACAAAATATCGCCATCGGGTAATCGAAAGAGGAAGAAAAAAGTCCAGTAGAATTTTTCTCTCAGAATGACCGTTACGGAGTTACGCCGTGCTAAAGTTCAGAAATGCAGATGCAGAAATTTTGAGGGTCATAACCTCTGAAGGCATTGAAAATGTCACCTTTTTTCTCATTCTTAGTGCATTTTGATTTGAATTAGCTTGAAATAAAGTTTAAAAAATTCATAATCTTTTTCCATCCTTCGTCTTTTGCCATCTTTTGTCATTGTTGTTGTCACTTCCGTAACGCATTGCACGCATTTTTGTTTCATTTCAACATTTGATCCCCTGTACCTCATCCATTACCCCGAAAATAGAAGTATTTTCAATGCTAAAAAACTGACGTCTGAACTAGTTTCGTCCAATTAATCCGATTGAGTACATCAACAGGTTGGATCTAATCCTGTGATTGAATACTGCAGATGTTATCGGAACGAGGAATACATAATATAGTATGTAAATTATATGCAGATTGTATATGGGGCAAAAAAAAGCCAACCGCATTACGCGACCACCGGGAATTCCCACATTAATGATCAATCGCTAAGGATGAATACGATCGGAATATTATTGATCTATTACTCAAGTCATGACTTCAAGTTCGAACCAGTAACTTTCTATCATGAAATTAAATCGAGGAAAGATTTGAGCTTTTCATTTTACCGTAAATTGCGAAAAATTTGACGACGTTTTACCTCTGACCGTTGATTTTTTTTTTTTTCAAGGAATTAATCTGATCGCCAGCCTTGGCTAGTCACGGTAGTATATAACAGTTGACCGCAACGGTCACCTCTCGACGTTGGGAATAATATGATAATTAAGGTATAGTATATATGTACAATCGATAGCAATTAACAAGTTAATGCGTGGAGGAGGCAAAAATCATGCATACAGAAAATATTTCAAGTGAAGTGAATACACAACACCTAACCCGGTGTTATGCGTGTTGATCCAGAGTGTTAATACAACTGTTTTAGTATACCCGATGTACATACATACATACATACGCATGTCCACGTGATAATGTTAATGCGAAGAGATATATGAAAAATGTATGATTTTTACAAATTTGGGACATCATTTTCAGTCAGGTGAATCCGGCTCATCTATCATCAATTCAAATCGATTCACTCGCGTCTCGAACACGGTCCGGGTTGTCTACGTCACATTTATACCGGATGTGCTATGTCAGAAGGGAAATAACCGGTGACCTTTTTCTGACGAAGGATGATAGGTTTACAGACGAGACGAAGAATCTAGGGTGTATCAGAGGTCTTTTGAATCAAGTCACCTGAGACTATTCATAGTAAAAAAAAGAATTCAATTGAACGGGAAAGAAATATTGATTTTATGAACATGAAACACACGTTGACAAAAAAAAGGGGGGGGGGGGAGTGTGACTGCAGATGATAAAACTGTCGTTTAATTTTTTTTTTTTTACGTTTTCAGATAGAATTCACTCCGAAATAATATTGTATTATTTATACGATTGCCGAGGACTTTATAGAAGATTGATTATACCGTGTTTGGCATATCCTGCAAATGCAGAACATTTTACTTTCAGAATATACACCATTATTTCGTGATCTAAATAAATTGCGCTCGAGTATTAGCATACTCCGAAAACACCTACGACCAGTATGAGCTTCAAGGACGATGGAATTCCATTCGAATACAAAAGCTTTGTACCCATGTGATCAAACGTCTTCTAAAATGTCGGAGCAATCGAGCTTATTGGAAATGGATTACGAAAATTGAAAACAAAACACCCAACATCAGAGTATCGCTCAACGTTCGGCTGGTGTATTTGAATGTTTATGGAACAATGGGACGATGACCCTTTTGTCCGACGCTTGATTTATTCGGTTTTTGACACATTGAAACAAAAGACTTTTGTTCACATCCGGCCTCCAAATTACCAGGATTATTAATGATCAGATGAAAAGAGGCCGAGCATGACTTTTGTAAATCGAACAAACAGATTTCAAAGACGCGATGATTGGTGGATTAACTGTCTGCAATTATGAAAATAGCAAGAAAAAAGGGTGTGAGTGTGATTTATCCATTAGTCAAACAAGTAAATTATCGCTTCATCTTCAAAGCTGCGAGAACATTTTGAACAGCTTCACACAGAGAGAATTATGGTTTTCAGTTTTGGAAAAATCGTCATGTCACAGCTAGAATGTACAAGTACGGTAATTTTTTTGTAGAAACTGGGGGTTGGTTATTTATCGTGGGCACATTCCATTCGATGATGAATTGTCGACGACTTTTCTTACGCCGCCATATTGATAAGAATTCAGGATCTGCACCACACAAAAGTATTGGCAAAGTTAAAAGTTCTTTAACTTTTCTTTCCGAAACGTTAAATTTTCACTGGGAAATTTTATCTCTCCGGAAAATTCGAGGATGTCACACGTGCAGGATCATGTTTCACCCGTGATCACGTGCCATTGAATTCAAGCCACCAATTTTTTCTCCCGATACGTTTTTCGTAACGTAATATTTTCCAATCGTTTTCTACTATCGGATTCATCAGAATCTAACCAACGCCGGGATCACCGAGCATTGATTTTATGACCGTAGGCGTGGGATGACAGAATATATAATTTAGCTTAACCCCGCCCCCGACATTTCCAGCAGATTCTTAACGGAAAATTCTTGGCAAGGAAAATTAGAATCGGATCAAAGAACCGTCCAGCAAGAATAAAAACGCTCAAAGGTTTCTCGCGTTAACAGTTGAGCGCGCGACTTTTCGCTCTACCTGATGTTTCGAAATTGCGAATGTCTTTCAAGAAGGTGGAAAATTACGATTCGCTGAATCCCTAATTCGCAGAAGCTGAAACTGTGTCCCGTTCCTATATCAAAGAGCCCAAGAATCCTCACCCAACATCTTGAGAACACGATGAGAAGACCTTCCGGTGTGATGACGACAGTTGCGATCTTTCTGGACGGATGAACTGCTCTTGCGGAAACCGCTGCTGTTCCCCGAGTCCCTTTTCATCATGTTTGACTTCCTGAGCTTTAGACCGATCAGGGCGTAGAGAACGGTGATCAGGGTCATGGGAACCAGGAAGAAGAGGAAGGTCGACAGCTCGAAGGAATGCTGCAGGATTACGTTCTTGTAGGTGCACATCGCAAAGTCAGAATTCTCGTTCGATATTTTGACGATTCCGAACTGAAGCGCTTGCGGAATGGCGAATGAAAGCGCGACCAGCCATATGATCAGGATGAGCTTTATGGCCCGTGAGAGTTTCGACATTGTGTGGGACAGGAAAGGGTGACAAATGGCGACGTATCTCTCAACGGTGAACGCCGTGATCGTCAGGACAGTCGCGTTCGTGCAGGTCTCAGCGGCGAGGCCTCTCAGCACGCAAAACGTTTCGCCAAAGATGTAGGGGTACTTGGACCAGACGAGATAGATCTCGGGGGGCAGACCGGACACCAAGAGCAACAGATCCGACACGGCGAGGCTGAAGAGGTAGTAGTTGGTCGCCGTGTGCATCGACTTGTTCCGCGCTATCACTATACACGTGCTCACGTTACCGATTATACCGGTGAGGAATATCGACGCGTAGATCACGGTGATCGGTATAACGACGTAAAGAGCGTCGCGACGCGGTCCGAACATCTGGATGTAATCGTCTTCGGACTCGTTACCGATCTTGTATTCCTGGATCGGTTTGAGACCGGTGTAACTATCGTTCTCCATCAATTCCTCAAATCCCTGCGTCCAGGTGACTGAATCGGTGCCGAAATTATCCATGATATTGTTCCGGTGATCGGCAATTATCTCGTCAATCCTCCACGTCGCTTTTCGAACGCACGTCGGTCTCACTGCACCGCATTAGTTTCTTCATGGTATCACTAAAACTTGATTTTATCTCTTCGGCTTCATTCACCGCACCGATTTTTATCATCGAACGCTCGATATCTGCTCCGTTTGATCCGTAACTCGCGGCTATGACGGGACAACTGCGACGGCGGGAAGCCAAAATCCCGCGGCGTGCCGCGTCGAGGTGGGAAGTTGGAAACGCAACTACTGCCGGCGCGGTGATACGAGACTCTCGTCGCATTCTGCGCGGCCACGCGACTCGCCGGAATCCGTGGTTGATGCGTAGATTTGGGAACATCAGAAACAGGCTGCGGTACAGCGGAACCCCGTTAAGAGCGCCGGGCCGGGGTAGATTATGTGGTACACCCCACCGCGGGCCCGTGTTCTTGCCCTGTAGGCTCAAGCGCTGAATCTACGGATGGATGTATGTCTGCGGGGGATTCCACGTCAAATCGAACGAAAAAGCAAGATTTTTTCCCTGACCCCTTTTGATCTGCTAATTGTCCTTTTGCACGGTCAAACTACATGTTGCAAGGATGAACTGTGATTTTCTTTCAGATTTTTTCGACTCATCATCCCATTACGAAAAATCATCAAATAAATTGATTTTCAATATTTTTGTATTTTCCGCGGCTACATAGCTCGAATCGTGAACTCGAAGTCGCAAAACAGTTTTTTTGGCCACGATTCGCAAATTGCAAACTTGAGGACAAAATCTTGGCACCCTGCTGTACATGGAAAGAACATCCTCTCCTTTTTTTGTTATCACTATTTAAGCCCTTCATTCACTTTTTTCAAGCTTATTTTTACGGTTCATATTAGCATTCACCCACAAAAAAAGGAATTAATGATATTCGGAGAAGTTATACGTGTTTTAGCATCGAATAAATAATTCCCGCGTCCCAATTAGGCTGAGATATTCAGTGGGAGGGTTTGAGGGTTTTCTTCCCTAACCCGCCGCGGTGCTTGAAAACCGTCAATTAATGTCTACCCGAAAAACTCGTGGATGGGAGGCCTAATTAATGCGGATTTAACGCTATTTTAGCACCTCAAGGGATTTTGAGTTTCATTGTCAGTTTGAGTTTCAGTTTTATCCGAAGCCTGAATAGCGTTCTCAGATTCACCCCTAAACATTTTCAGATTGTCTGCATGTGATCAATTTTTTTCTCTCAATATCTCGAGAATGAGAGACCAGATTTTTATGAATTTGATCCCAAGTGACGCGGTTTTTCTAAACTTAGGACTGATTGGATTTCAGTTTCGATGGGTTCAGTACTTTCAGAAGTATTCAAAAATACCTACCAAAATTCTGAGCAAACAAAATAAAAATTATCATATCTTGAGAACGGTTGAACAAATTTGAATAAAAATTGTTACCGATAGTCTTTTTCACTCACTGATCCCGAATTCAAGGTCAAATTTCATGAATTATTATCATTGTGATATCAAAAAGAGGGTGAAAGCAATCAATTTGAGAGCTGATCGAAGAAAAAGAAAAGTGAATACCAGATTATCAGAAACACCGATCCAACAGTTCAATGAGTAATCGACGGATCAACTTTTGCATAAATATATGTTCGAGTACATCTACCTTGACGGAATTACTCTAGGTTTTTTTCCATTCCCCGGGTAAACAGAATTGGCTACCTTTTACTTGATTCCATATACATTTTTATTTTCATTATTCATATCTCGTCTTCTCGTCGCGCTGTTTTTCACCAGTGTTAGCTTATACTACCCGTTACGTAAGTAAGCTATCGGAGGTACCAAATTGCTTTTTATTACACATGAATAACAGAAGAACACATCGCAAGTATCTGTGATAATAAGTGTGTGTATGTACTATATAATCGTGTTTTCTAATTAGGTCCGTATTCGTTCCTCCGTTGCTTTTGATAAATTGATTTCAATTCTGGGATCTAATTTCCATTCGGCGCAACTCGCAATTTGTCTCTTCTTTTTCTCACATCGCGATATTAGGGATGAGGGAGGGGTGTCTGATAGGCTGGAAAATCGAAGAAATTTAACGAGATTTATCGAAGGTTTGGTTAGATTTCGCGGCAGTTTATCACCGGCTCAACAGGTAGGCTACCTCAAAAAAGCTAGAGAAAGAGAGGAGAGAGAGAGAAATGGATTAGGTAAATTTATTATATCCCAGATACAAGAGAGGCGGATTTTTTTACGAGCTATCCATCTTGAGTATGACAAGCTTCGAATTTGCAAACAAATTGCTTGGATGATATCAAATAATGGTACGACAAAAATGATACGACATGAATACAAATGTGAAATTCCGCAATTTAACCCCGTCGTCAAAAGGACCGCCACATTCTTTCTGAGATGAGCATTTCACTTTATATTACAAAACAAAAAAACATCGTGCGGATTTTTCCACTCGTACATCTTCACAAGGATTCAAAACAACTCAAAGTCAAAGCTCTCTAAAATTACGGCCAAACTATTTTTTAGTTTTAATAAAAATAACAATTATTTCATCAATTTAGAGAATGAAGATATCGACAATTTTAAACCAATAATGCTTCAGTGAAGATTCGTGTTTTTTGAGAAGATAATAATGATAATTTAAATGCTTTGATCACAGGTAATCGTTTGATCTATAATAGCTAGAACGCGAATTAATTCCGATTTCTGTAGACGTGTACTCAGCCTGTTACTGATTTTCCTCTTCAAAATACTTAGTTCGACATAAAGTTTCAACAGAACAAATTCATTTCTCATTGTAAGGCATCATTTCTGTATTAAAATGATAAAATAATGACGAATCGATAGTTTAAAAATGATAGATTCCAATAACTTTCTTCAATTAGGCATAAATTGAAGTTGAATCAAGTTGAAGTTGAATTGAGTTAAAATTGAATTGGATTGAATCAAAGTTGAAATTGAATTGGATTTGAATCAAGTTGAAATTGAATTGAATCGAAGTTGAGTTGAGTTGAGTTGAAAATGAATTGAATTGAAGTTGGATTGAGTCGAAATTGAATCGAAGTTGAATTAGGTTGAAATTAAATTGAAGTTGAATATTGACTTGGATTAGATTTGAATAAGAATAATTGATCCGAATTGAAAGAATAACGTTGAATTACATGAATTATGTTCTGAATTATTTCAACCCCCAGAATTAATGTGTCGCACAAATTCTGAGTTATTTCTCTCTCGATATATCCTGATATTATTTCCAATATCTCCCATGGGGGTCACAGCGTCCTAGGAAGTACTGTAAATTGATTTTGAAAAAATATTGAATCCGTCTCGAAGTTATTCCTGCTATCTAATCGTCCGAGTTTAAAATACATTCGTACGTCATATAACTTGAGTGTTTCAAGTGCGGCTCGACTACGTCAAAGTATAGGTCAAAATAACAGGTCAAGGAATACTTTTCGCTACTGAGTATCAGATTATAGTGAAAATTATTTGAAAATACAAAAAATTGTATCACTTTGCCTATTATAACGTTCCCAGTTTCCTTTTTCCAATTGAAATAGAAAAGCTCGAAGTGTGGTTGATATTTTTAGACAGTGAGTGACAAGGATCGTGATCGCGGTCGTTCCAGCTTTGCCAGAAAAAAAAATGGAAGTCGAACTCCTATTTCATCTTGTACAAAAATAATCATTTTCTAATCAGAGCCGGACTTATGCCTAGGCACACTAGGCACTGGCCTAGGGGCCCGACCTTGTAGGCGAAAAAAAATTAAATGAAAAATTATTTGATTAAATTTGATCAAATCATAAATTATTAACATTTTTGTTTAATTCAAAAATTTTAAAAAGGGGCCCTGACCTCTACTTGCCTAGGGGCCTTGGGTTTCCATGTCCGGCTACATCACTCATTCAAGCACTTCGGAGAGATAGTGTTAAAATTTACATGATCCGCAAGCTTGAGACTAGTGCCAATCTATACCCAGAAAATGAAATGAAGGAATTTTAAAATCCCGTCTCTCACCAGGATTATGTAATAAAACAAATATTTATTTGCGAAAAGGCGAAGGTAGATTTTTCGCCGAATAAAAGTGTCTCAGCGTATCTGATGTATCCCACCCGTTGAATTTTTATCTCTGAAAGAGATTTTTCGATATTCGAATAATCCGATCGTTTGTCATCTCACTCGTCGCCAATTTTTTACAGCCAATAGCCTGCGAGCGGGGAGAATAAAATAGTCACGAGTTGATTGACCGTGGGGGAAATAACTCGAAGTTTGAGTGATAGATCGATTCCGAAGGTTGAAATAATTCAGAATAATTCATTTAATTCAACGTAATTCTTTTGATTTAGAATCGTTGGACTTGATTCAACTCAATTCAACCGGATTCAACTCAATTCAACCCAATGTTGAAATGATGAAGGAAGAAAAAATAAATAACCCCGAGAAATTCATTTTGCGAGTGAAGCCACACGAGGTTGCGAACTGCCTGCGGCGTACCTTTGGAAAATAATTGAAAAGATCAGCATTTCGATATTGATCTCAGAAACTATGAACCTCTACATGAATAGCAAGAAAAATATAAAATAAAGCTTTGACAAAAATTGGCCATAAATTCAAAGTTTTGCAAAGCGTTATCAGTCCCCGGTGTAGCATTAGGGGGAATAGAAAATGTCTTCTGAATATTTATAAGACTGTCTAGACTCGAGAGTTGTTAATAAATTAAGCAACTATCAAGTCATCGATCTTGCCTATGAAATTAACGCGTTTATGCTTTATCATAACTTACCTACGATTGGAACCAACGATCGTCACACGTTTCAATTGAATCGTCATTAATTTTTTAGAAATTTTGTTTCTCACGTTCATCTAGGCATGAATATTGATTGGAAGTAGATTGAAAAAAGAAAAACTGTGTTTCATGTCAAGTGTACCAATCAGTATCAAATTAAGGGGAAACTGGGGATGAAATTTAAGAAGCAAAGGATCTCAGAGCCTCTAATTTGTCAGACAATGCTCTCAGATATCAGGCGTCAGGATCAAATTGAGAAATTCAATATCACGCGAGAAGTGAATTGAGAGAGGCTTACGAATTCGTCGATTGATTAATCGCCGAATCTTTGAGTGACTTTCAATATTCCTCATGCATCAATCGATACCTGATAACTGATCAGTGGAAAAATCACCTTGGCCGAAACTGCGGGCCGTTTATCTCACCTCGTCTCTTCCAAAATCGAAGATGTTGAGTTTCCGGAACACGGTCTTCAGGCCTCGACCGAGAGCGAAGCGACGTTGAGCCACTAATCTGTAAAGTAAAGTCAAACGGAAGCCCTGATCCTTTGCCTGCTGGGTGTAGTGTATATTTACCGTCAGCTTATTAATCCTGATGCACGACAGAATATTCAAGAAGATGTGTAAACAGGAAAGACAACCAATCGTTATAATAAGATGTGGAAAACAAAATGCAGAATGTAAGTTCTGTAGCTTCTGTAAACTGGAATTGCGGATCTTCGAATCGAGTATAGAGGGAATCAAATAATCCTTTGCTTCGTTGCTTTATGCCTTGTTAAATGAATTGAAACTCGGATATACAGCTATATACAGATATACAGATATATGAAATTAATACAGCTTCGTTAGTTCGTTCGATAAACACTAACTCAAAATTTCCTCTTGTGCGATAAACTTCGGTGAATGCTTCAGAACACGGTTCACAGTACGCTGTTGTATGAATCAACCCATTTGAAATTCGATTCATTGTATAGTTTGAGAAGTTTCGGGGAAATAACACCCGCAAGCTGTCTCGAAATACGCCAGAGGAATTTCGCGGGAAACGCGATACGCGAAGCTGTCAGCGGCTGCGGAAGAAAGTGTGTTTCTCTTATCACGTTTTTACTTAGAATTCCAACATTCACGATTTTTTCTTTGTTTTTTTGTTTCACAGTTCAAATAACAGTTTATTTCAGAAATTACGTGTCAAAGATTACAGAGAAAAAACTATTCCAATCGTTCTTAATTCAAGAATAGTTTGTTTCTCCCTGTTTAATGTGTTTGGTAGACATCATGTGAACATTTCGATTGAAAATTCGATGGTGTTTGAATCGGTGCCCTTTTCGCGCCATCTTGTAATGTCATAACCTATATGATTACATTGTCACAGACGAGGGGGAAATAACTCGTTGAATTTACGTGTCAATATTCCATGATATAATTCATAATTCATTTGAATTATGAATATCAGCTGGATTGGTGAGAATTACCTGAATCACCTGAATTAAGGATGTATAGGCTATACAATCTCAACCAAAAGTGAGTCTCGTCGTCAATATTGAGTACTTCGAGATGAGATAAAAATCGGAAAAAAATCAACCACAATCAAGATGATAAAAGTATTCATTTTCAATAATAATAATGCCCAAAAGTTATCAACAAATTGTTTAAACAAATCATTGTTTAACAAATTTCCTGGTGACGTTATTTTTTTTTCATGTCAAATGAATTCGTTAATCTTTCTGAATACACATGAATTTTTTCAGAATTTTGTCACTTTTTTTAAATTTCCGTTTTCAATTTTGAAAAATGGAGAAAAAAAATCTGAATTTTGGATATGTTATTGTGGAAACGATGTAGATTACAATTCCGAAGTTTCCGGAGTGTGGAACTAATAGTTTTGTAAATACAGCCTCTAGAAATTTCCGAAAACGGAAATTTAAAAAAAGTGACAAAATTCTGAAAAAATTCATGTGTATTCAGAAAGATTAACGAATTCATTTGACATGAAAAAAAAATAACGTCACCAGGAAATTTGTTAAACAATGATTTGTTTAAACAATTTGTTGATAACTTTTGGGCATTATTATTATTGAAAATGAATACTCTTATCATCTTGATTGTGGTTGATTTTTTTCCGATTTTTATCTCATCTCGAAGTACTCAATATTGACGACGAGACTCACTTTTGGTTGAGATTGTATAACCTATACATCCTTAAGTCGAATTGAGTTGAATTGAGATGAATTAGGTGGAAATACATAAGTGGAATTGAGTTGAATTGCGTTGAATTAGGTGGAATTAAGTAGAATTGAGTTAAATTGTGTTGAATTAGGTGAAAATAAGTGGAATTGAGTTGAATTAAGTTGAATTAAGTTCAACGATTCTGAATAAAAAGAGTTACGTTGAATTGAATGAATTATTCTGAATTATTTCAACCTTCGGAATTAATCAATTACTCAAATTTCGAGTTATTTCCCCCTCGGTCACAGGGGAAACTGTTTGGAGTTACAGTGTCCTGGGAAATGCTGTAAAAGTAAGTGAATCGCCCGTCGAGAGCGGCTCATGTGGTTCTGTTTCAACATCTGCGACGTGGAATACGCTATAAAAGAACTCCTCCTCCTCAAATACTCGTCAAAAAATGTGAATAAATTGCGAAAATATTTCCCGTAGGATAGAAATTGAGGGATGTTGAGAATTTTACAGCGAACGAACTTAAGAACGAAAATAAATGTACGGTTGATTATCACGGAAGGTTCAGCTAAATCTGTCCTTTCTATTCCGAGACCCGGTCTGATGTAATAAAGCTTTCGACCTAATGACAAACAGCTTTTTCCTTTTACCTAAAAACTCCTCACAGAAACGAGAACGAATCTGGGCGTAGAATTCTCTTCGCGCTTCAAAGCTCTTTTATCATCCTTTTTCACTCATTTTGAGTTTCTTGCTTTTAACTTGACAAACGTGTATACAAAGACCTCGTGGAAAACTTTTCTCGGCACGAATAAGCTCACAGTTGACTCAGAAGGAAAATATATCCGTCGAGTAACTCCGTTATTAAAACAGTGAACCGTGTGCCTCGATTTATTACCTGCCGTGAAAAATCCGAAGCTCTGATATCCGAATCGAATTTCCAATAAAGGTTTCACTTCAAATTGATACTCGTATATCATAGTTTCGATGAGGCGTTGTTATCCCAATTGACGCGTTATCCTCGAACACAGAGAAATCTGAGGTTCTAAAGCTTGCGGAAAAGTTTATTTCTTTGTGCCTCGCCTCTGTTTCCGCCTCTTTTTTCCAACTCGATACTTGACTCCGACCTCGAGGCATTTGTGAAAGATCGTAGTTCGCTTCTACCAAAGTAGTGTTTTTCACTTCTATTTTTTCTTCTATTTCACCGCGTGACATATGACCACAAATTAGGACTATGACGAATCGGGAGGGCGATATCATATCGGGAATATCGATCCTCTTTTGTTTTCAGAAGCTTACACAAGTTCCGAGAAAAATTCGAGTCGAAAAGTCATAACTGCTTTGGCCCATCATTAATTCAACGTCAAGTTTATTCATGGCTGGTTCAGTAAGGGGGCAGCTTTTTTTTTGTTAAGTTCTCTCGAAAGTGTTTATCCGATAAGAACTATTCTACTTTAGGCGACCCTGCTATATTCGCGATAATAATTCCACGTGCAGTATAGTATATCTTCGATCTTGACATTCTTCACGTTACAAAAGGTGGTTTCCTTAATCCAATGGGTTCAAAGATCCGTTATAACAGACCGAAGTACACACACACTACCCTGCATCGCGTGGTTCGAGATGCTTTCATTCGCGATATTGAGCGAACTAACCGACCCGGAAAATTCTTTGATTGGATTTTTTTAGCCGATTC
Organism: Euura lappo; assembly: GCA_018257835.1. NCBI lineage: Eukaryota > Metazoa > Arthropoda > Insecta > Hymenoptera > Tenthredinidae > Euura > Euura lappo. The sequence goes on from JAEUYN010001072.1 coordinate 71,130, forward strand.
CACCTTTTATGGTCAATATTATCGGTGGTCCAGTGAACAGATCCTAAACGTAACTTAGGCGGGTTCAAAAATGTATCTCAAAGTTTCCTTTCCTTAAAGAATTCGAGCCACTGAAAGTATAGACAGATTTTTTTAATATGTCTTCTATTCTAATTCAACATTCTCTGACTCTCGGAAGGGTCTTGAAACTGTTCGACGTCGGATATTCCGACTGGATAATTTCTGGCTGCGATTCATATAATTTTCGTGGTGTAGAATCGTCGTGTGGAAACGGCAATGCGTGATAGTCACGCGTCCGCGGTGGTTTTACTCGTCAATTATTTTTAAAAGGAAAAAAGGATTGCAAAACGTGTTTGAAAACAATTGATTGATTGTAGTTATTCGTTCGATCATTGCAATCGAGGTTCCAATTCTTCCGAATTTTCCTGGAAACAATGATTCTATTCTGCATCGATGAAAGTCTATAAAATTCTAATCTCGATTTTGTCTCCCATAAAATCGTACAATATCGAGTTTTGATCGGATTATATCGAATGCGATAAAATTTTATCAGAGTTTGTAAAACAATATGAAATTATAACATGTTTTTCATTTATGTAAGCTTTTATACGATAAAATTGGACAAGATTAGAAAAAAAAATTAATTAATCTCGTTATCATACGATTTTATAGGGACAAAATCGGGATATAATTTATTAATAAAATTTCCTACAACCTGATCGAATTTATTCTGATTGTAAAAAAATAATATTTTACCCGGTTTCGGACCCCTGAAAAATTTTTTAGTTACCTCGAACATTAATTCATCCAGTATTTTTGTCCGAAATAAGATTATGAACGAATGAAAATTGTCTATTCACCGATTCTGTTATAACGAATGTAGGCATCGCAGAGGTGAGTATGATTGGATTACTAGTATACACTTCGACCCAATTCGATTATGATCCGTGGAACAGGTAATTCGATGAATAGCAATTGACACAAGGATTTAAAACGCCCAATACTACGTCATTATTGTGTCCTTTTCCGACAATATGATGGTAATTGGCATTGAAACCCCAATTAACACGGTGTTATATTGATCGGGAACGACTAGGGTATGAAATAGGGACAAGCGAGGGGGAAATAATTCAAGATTTGACTGAAACATTTTTTCTTTTTAGATGTTAGCGGAATAACTTGAATTGTTTAATTCATTTGAATTTATTGTTATTATTTTATCTCAAAATCATTTTTTTATGATTATTTCATGTTGCAGGATTAGGAGGTTGCATAGGGATCGAAGCAATAATTATAGGCGAATATATATCTTCGAATATACTGAGTGGTGTTTATTGTATGCGACTGTGTGGCATGGTTAGCGCCGCGCGACTGACTACAAAGCTAGACAGGAAGTGACACTAGAGTAACATACGCGAGAAGCGCCATCCCTTATGGTCTAAGATATTCGAGCGCGGCTATATTTGAATATTAGAAATTGACTAACAACATTTCATGTATTTTCTCAGTTATTTCTAATTATTTCAATTATCTTCTCGGTTATTTCTCAATATTTCAGGAGCTATAATTTACACGTTATTTTAACGAGTTATTTCCCCGTCGGGGTCGATGGTCAGTCCAAAATAAATAACTAATCAAATGGATCGGTAAATTCGATATTCGAAAATATCACCTGATTAATCACAAAAATGTTTCCGCCCCAATTTCGCACGTAATTTATCACCCAGTTGAAAATACGTTCAAGTTGATCGGTGTCGTACCTGACATTTTTTAACTGAGGTTAATCATTTGTTCATTTCACATCAGCAGTTGATATAATCTCGAAATGAATTATTCGCCATTTTTCATGGCTCTCTCCCAAATCCCGTGGGCAAAGTTACCGGGATTGGCAGGATTTCAGAATTTATTACAAGCTCGTTGGGATTAGGGATGTACGTCGACGATCTGGTGAAATATAGTAAAAATATCCACGGCTATAAGTTCTGTCACGAAACGCTTCATCTATTTCGTCGATGAGATCTTCCACAGGCGACGAATATAGCGAGAAAAATGATTGAAAGAAGTAAAATATTAAACGAAAGTAAAAATAAAAGGATATTCTTCATTGAAAATTTATTAGAAAAACGAGATAATTTATTTGACTATTGACATCTCGTCTTTTGATACATATAAGTTTAATCATTAACATTAATTACTAACAAATAAACGATTATTGATTTCTTTTTTACAGTTATTTTGTCACATAACTATATACTAGGGTATAGTTATATGCAATTAATTACTGGCAAGCATCTTTGAATACGTCCCCATGAATTCTTCATATCTCGACGAAGAGTTCTAGGCAAAGTAGTAACTCTTGCGTCTAACCGATCCGAAGGCAACAACCTACGAATGAAGAGTGATTTAATATTCGAACTCACAAGAACAAGATAATTTATTTCGGGTTGAAAATCCTCACCTCGAAGTGATTGCTGATTCCTTGATAGGGATAAATTCCTCCCAGAATGTATCTGTAATTTCCATTGTGTCTGAGGCGATATTGACCCGGCTCAACGTCCTCTGGAATAGTCCAAGAAATTATGGCTTCACTGGATCCCAAAATAATTGATGTACGCTTCCAGACAAATCTTTATAAACAGATAAGAAGGAGAGTTAAGGAAAGAAGTGAAGAAATGGATAAGTAAACTTCGGTCTGGAGTTTGGATTCAATTTGTAATAAAAGGCACCGTCATGCTCTTGTAGGAAAAGTTACCGGTAACTTTTGTCTACGTTTCATTGTCCTAGGGCAAAATAATCCCGAAGCACATCCAACCCCACTTCGTGGGGTTGAATCTGTGCAATTTCTATTATTTGCCATTTTTCGTCCCAGAATTCTGTCACTTTCAGAAATGTTCGATGTACTTATACCGATTGTCGAAAATCAAAGAAATGAATGTTATTTTTTGCACCAACAGACGTCGGTACCATAGAAGCAAAAAGTTAACCTACCTCGTCTCCCAGTCGGCATCTGTAGCCACCGTGGTCCACGACTCGTCATCTTCCAGCCTCTCAACCGTCAAAAACGATCCGCCAGCCGTGGGATTGTTTCGCGGATGACCGGAGACCTTGGAAAGAAACAAAAAGCAGAGGATGATGAAGTAACATTCATTAAGAATGTTCTACCGTTCACGAAATGGTGGATTTTCTTTCAATATGAAGTAACCACATTGAATATCTAATGAAGCGCATAATGCTTTGTTTTTTGAGCCTCTGTATCTCTTGAACGATAAATTCTACGTGAAACACTGTCGGAATATTTTTTGTAGACGATTCTACGATCTTCAAAATTTGTTCTGGTCACTTTTCGCCTCAGAGCAACCGGAAGTAAGATAAATGCAAAGTAATGTGGAAACAATTTTAGCTTGTCAGCTCGAAGGATTAAGGGCGGCTTCCATATTGCAGTGTAAATATTCGCACGTCATGTTTGTATCTTGTGAAAAGTGGTAATATCTTTGAGTGGTTTCTTCAATTCAGTTATGGCAATAGCAATAGATCACCGGAGTACGAAGATATCGAATTGGTATTAGCATTGTGCAACGAACATTTTATGAATAAATATTAACCACAAACGCGTATCTGCCCTCATTTTTAACAGCCTTATGAATTTTTCAAACTTCTCAAGCTTACATATATGATTGGCACTTGCATTCGGTTGCTTTTGCAACTTCAAATTTAGCCGGTCAATGTATAATTCAGAATACGCGAGCCGAGACGCGAGCCATGTTTATGTATACCTATGAGCTAGACAGTCCATAAGTTTCAGAGTTATAGTGTCGGATCAGGAACCGTATATATATCTTCGAGAAATCGCATCTCGGCTTTACGGATATTTTGAAAAATAAAAGACAAAAACTTTTTCCTTTTTTCCTATCTTTACCCACGACAGTCTCTGCCTTGCGGTACTCGGGTTTGATTAATGGCACTGTGCGACCATACAAACGATAAATTTCATGAAAAACAACAACAAGTCGGTGAATTGAATTTTGACATTACTCAAAAAGTATTTCGCGACTTAAAATACTTCCAGAAAATAATGTAACTCGGTAAAACAAAAGAAATGCTCTTTCGTTGGGTAAGGCGAAGCAATTGAAAATCTTTTGTAACATGAACCGTAATTGGAAGTTATGTCGAATCGACGAGGTTTCATCTGACCCTATTCATCAGAATTCTGGAAATTCTAGCTGGGCAGAAAATTGAACTACTAAACCTAGAGCTCTGCAATAAATTTCCAATTAGCAATCTGTCTATGTACAGCGTATAAACAAAGATGGTTTTGTGTATATACTCTGATATTTCAAGTCGTTACAGAGACGATATGGTATTATATGCTTGAAAGCCTTCAGACTTGATACACAGATGGGAGGCGGTAAAAGAAATAAAGAATTCTGAGGAAGTAACGTTTTTATCGGTCATATAAATTTGGAAATTTACTTGAAACGACTTGAAACTGGCGGAAAAATTTGTTTGAAGATATCTGTTTGTCTCGGAAGGATGATGAAACTTAGTTTATAACTTATATGCCGCCTTTTTTTTAGTATTATTGTTTTTGAAAAAGAAGTTGGTTGTGTAACTGCATTGACCATGAGACGTTACTCCCCCAAATGAAATACTCAGGAAACAAACGAGTCTTAGACTGTGGTTACTTTATCGATTGGCCGCGGTGTGCCATAAAATACGGACCCTTAAGAAATTTATTACAGAGACGTAATACAGACGGCACAAAGGTGACCATGATAAAATGCCGTCACACTCGGGTATAATACATAAAATATTTTATTACCTCACCAACGCGCGTTTCCCTTCTCTTTCTTTCTCTTTCCCGCTCTCGAGGAATATTATCAATGTAAGGGAGGGTTCTAGGTTCTATCTAGGGTTGAAATTGGCGTCACACTATCTCGGTCCACTTCACCTCCTACTCGAATTACGGACCGAAGGCTACCCCTTGTAGGAATTGAATTTCAAGTGGGGAAAACTATTCAGGACCACCCTTTGGGCCCTCCCAGAAACGTAAAGTTTTTTCCTGCGAGGGGCTCGAGGGGGAAACAAGTAGTTGAAGTAATGAGAAATAACTAGAATATTGAGAAATAATTACTGAAATACTGATAAATAACTGGAATATTGAGAAATCACTGAAGTAATGAGAAATAACTGGAATATTGAGACATAATTACTGGAATACTGATAAATAACTGGAATATTGAGAAATAACTGAAGTAATGAGAAATAACTGGAATATTGAGAAATAACTGGAATATTAAGAAATATCTGAAATAATGAGACATAATTGGAATATTGAGAAATAACTGAAATAATGAGACATAACTGGAATATTGAGAAATAACTGGAATATAGAGAAATAATTACTGAAATAATGAGGAATAATGGAAATAATAGAAAATATTAATGAGAAATAATTAGAATAATAAGAAATAATTGGGAAAATGACTGAAATATTGAGGAATAATTACTGAAATGATGTGAAAATGATGTGAGATAACTGGAATAATCAGAAAAAATGAAACTTCAAGAAATAACTGGGAAAATAAGTGAAGAAATAAGAGAAAATGAATGAAATAATGAGGAAAAAAAATAATTCGAAATAACTAAAATTAATTTCAGATTAAAAAAAAATTATGTTGAAGTAAATGAAATAATGTGAAATTAAAAAAAAAACTGAATAAATGAAATAATTTGAATTATCACACTGAAAAAAATAATGTTTCAGTCAAATTTTGAGTTACTTCCCCCTAGGAGGGCCCTAGATAATTTTCCCCCTATTGAAAGTCAGTTTCGTCAGTCTCGTGCTATGATAGTAACACTTACGAATCTGGCTGTGACAGTGTCGCCAGGAGTGACGACCTTCGTAGGATGCTGAAGACAGTCTCCGAACTCGTGTCTCCATTTTGGAGTGTCAAAGAGAACCGGAGTCACCAAGGAAATCAGATGACTCGAGTACAAGTCCTGGGGCTGTGGTCCAGGCTCGAGCGATTTTCCCTAATTAAGATTAGTTATCGACTCGAATTAAACTGGCTCTAGACCTTGGCTCAATTGATAATTAATTAACGCAGTCCAATTATGAATTCTCTCTGGGCTTCGCCCAAGACTCAGAGAATATAGGTTTATATACTCACGGCGAGAAGTGCGGTCACAAGTTCTCTGTATTGTTTAAGGTAGATTGTGAGGGTATGTGGTCCAAAAATCGTCGAGGCTCCCTCGTATCTTTGGATCTACAATTCAAATTACGGTCAAAGTATATTCATATTTGAAGTTGTCATCGTTGATGGGAAAGAAGAATTTTTTCTTCATTTTTTTTTACCGTTTTTTCACAATTTAAGATCACCTTTAGGGATCATTTAAATATTTCAACTCATTTATCGATGCACAATACCATTGAGAATATAAAAATTCTGAATTTCTCTTATACAGCAGATACTGGAGAAAATTGAATTAATTTTATTCGTCCTTGAAGTCACCTTGATTAATATTCTCGAATTGGTTGAACAAAAATCTCACCTGATACTCCTCTGGCGTTGTGACATAATCGCTGTAGGTATTGCACAGACCAGCAACAACGATCACTGCATCATCACCGGCGACACTTTTTATCGATTCTCTGAGTCTCCGACCCGACATTGTGGTGAATTCCCCCGGGACACCGGCTATCACAACATCCCCGATGAGAGCCACGTGGGTAGAAACAACTTGGGGCTGCCAGGAGTACGGGAACACCATCTACGAGGATTAATGTAACATTAATTGAATCGAGAGATGATGATTACTTGATGAGCCGATCGCAAGAAAAATTTTCCTCATCAAAAATTGAATGTCAAATATTAAATTGATTGGCAATCGATCGTCATAACTTCGGGGACCGTTAATCAGATTCTCAAACGGGGCTCCACCACTCCAAGTAGCTAGTAGAAAATAGTACATTGTGTATCAAGGGCGCAAAACCGAGCGCAAAACACTATTTTTCTCAAGTTTACTGCAATCACACTCGCCAAAATAGCCTTGCGTGTTGCACACGATTTTTTTCTCAACACCTGGTCGCAAAAATGCCTCTTTTCAGACCGAGTGAGCGGGCGCAAAACGGAACTTTGCGCCCGAGGGCAGGAAAAGAGTCGTTTGCGCCCGCTTTAGGCGCTTTAGGCGCTTTAGGCGGGCGCAAAGCACTTTTCCGCCCGAGGGCTGAAAAGATCTGTTTTGCGCCGGCTCGAGAGGCATGAAAAGTAGCATTTTGCGACCAGGTGTGAGAAAAACATGTTGCACAGCCCAAGGCGCGGGAAAACTAGATTTGTACCTCGACGAATTCCCGCACGCAGCCCAAAGTGAGATATAAAAAATCTGACACGATTGATTTTTCAGGATGGTGAACTGAGTGTGAACCCGAAATTTGATACAAAAAATATTCAAAATTGTAAGAGTCAATCTATTTCACAAATCAATGACTCATAAAATTTTCAATATTTGTCAGCAAAAAATCAACAACCATTTGTGATCAATACTTCTTCTAGTTGCATCGATCAGTGAAGCCCCCCTTTGAACGCAGTCGTGAAATTATTTCAGTGAACGCAAACGCAGTTTCTTGCGTGTAACGCGAATTGCTTGAGCCCAGGCGAGTACCGTGATAGACTAATCGTGGGTTTAACGTTTTTGTCAGATTGCAATGCCTCAAGCCGATCACAGCGATATTGATGAACACGATTGGAGGAATTGCCTGCTCCCTTGCCGTATAAATTGCGGCTATGATCAACAGGCATCAATACCATATTGATCGAAACCTTGAGCGCTTAATTTATTTGACATAGGACCGTTTGATGCCACCTTAGCGAATATTAAAGTGTAACTGCAGTATCGTTCTGGTCGAATAAATGATTTTGAGGTCGAAAGATATCGTAAATACTTCATGCTGGGAGGATAATTGAGCGATAATTCTCACTTGAGAAACAATTTTTCGTTATGCTATAATTGACGATCATTGGTAAATAATTTTGATTTATCGTTCCATCTTGAACGTCAGAAGCAAAGGCCTATGCTCAATGAGCCAATCTCGATGATTAATGATAATAACGCGTTCTCTCACAACGGAAATATGACCTCCGTTATCTAACCCTTCATCCGTGACCTATGCATGGCGAAAAAAAAACGGCCCCTCTCGTCCACAGTTAGTAGCGCCGAAATTATAATTCAATGCTCAACTGTATGGAAAATGATCTCCCCTAAGCAGACGCTGCCTTGTTTGCTGATAAAACAGTGACGGTGTGCTTCGGTGAATACTGAAGGTACATTAATATCGTTCAAAAGGTTTGCATAAGCACAGTGCTTAAAAAAAATAAGTTTTTTTTCTTCCTCTCTTTTTCAACTGTAAAAAGTTTTCGACTTCGAATTTAGACTAGATATAGCTCATAAAATTTTCTACCAAAGGAATGTATTCTTTCTCGAATACATTTCCTTCACCTTAAAGGGTATAGTAATTTTCACGTTTCTATTAGTTGATAGAAAGTGTTTCATAAACATATGTCTACTCCAAATTTGAAATCGTAAGTTGATTGCTCATGAATTTGTTTCCCAAAATACCTGCGTAGGAATACAATACCGTTCAAAATTGCCAACGCAAAAGGAATTCCCGTGTACAACATGCCGTGGCTTCGGTGGTGGGAGTTTTACCGCATGAACCGGATAACATATTTCACACGTATGTGAAAAGCGTCTCGAGATACCGCGAGGTAACTTTGATGCTCCAACTAGATAGGATTTCGCAAATTTCTTGAGTCATTATCTAAAATACCGTTGATCTAGGTAACAAATGAGCCCCTGTCGTGGTCCCAATCACGTCGAGGTTGATAAGAGCAAATTTCACCTTAGGTTAAACGAGCAGAAGAAGCATCAGCTCGAAAAGTGGAAATTTATCTGCCCTTGTTTTTCACGAGTAAATAGGCGTCGGGTGGATATCGACTGCCATGCATCAAGGGATTACGGTCTTCGTGTTCGCAGTAATAAAATGACCAAAGAAAATGACCGGCCTAAATCATATTTCACTTCCAGATTCCTTGGGTGGGGGTCAAAATTTTGGAAGACCAAAAAGTAGAACGACCAGTAACTCGAATTTTTTAAATAGCGAGGCTTGAAATTTTGAAAACAATTATCAAAGAAGGGTCATAAAGTTGACGGTAAGAAATTAGGAATAAAAAAAAGTAGAATCAATTTCGTATCGAATACAAAAGTTCGAAATGGTGTGATTGCGAGGGGCGAAATATCGTAGTGGAGAATTATCGAATGAATTTCAAACGTCTAATAATTCGAAGTGGTCAATATCTCAAACTGCCAATATTTCGACTCGGCACGTTCCCGAATTTAGAATAGCGAGGGACCACTAACTCGAAAGACCAAAATCTCGAATAATATGCTTCACAAGCAGGTAGGGAGCTGCTATGAGTTGAGGCTACTAGATGGCGCGAGTAGGCAGGGTTGACGGCTACCTGCCATATTCGAGGAAAAGTTTAATTTGTACCAAAAGCCATAGCCAGGTAAGTGTTAGGAATGAGCGGCCTCAAGCGCGGAATCGTTCCAGATTTTGATACAATGTTCCGTCTGATTCCAAATTTATGACCCTTAAGATTTCTGCATCTGCATTTTTAACTTTGGCAATCCGTAACATCTAAACGGTCGGTCCTAAAGGAAACTTACCCTTACATTTTTTGTTCCTCAACTGCCTATCTGGATACGGAATTTTTCAATTTATTTTTATCAATCCATTCAGAGCTATTTTTGGCTGAATTTGGGCTTTAGCACACCGTAGCTTCTGAACGTTGAATCCCAGACTAAACTCCAAAACATTTTTTGTTCCTTATCTAATTATCTAAATACGGAATTTTTTGTTTATTCTTATCCACCCATTCAAAGCTACTGTTCGCCGAATTTAGCCTTCAGCAGACCATACCTTTTGTCCGATTGATCCTAGAGTAGACGCCAAATAACATTTTTTGTTCCTTATGTAATTATCTAGATACGGAATTTCTTGGGTGACTTTGTATCAATCCATTCAGAGCTACTTTTTTTTACCGAATTTAGCCTTTAGCATAGAAATAAAATAAAAAATTCCGTATCTAGATAATTGGATAAGGAACAAAAAATGTTATTTGGAGTTTACTCTAGGATCCACCGTTCAGAAGCTACAGTGTGCTAAAGCCCGAATTCAGCGAAAAGTACTTCTGAATGGATTGATAAAAATGAATTGAAAAATTCCGTATTCAGATAATCAATTGAGGAACAAGAAATATAAGTGTAAGTTTCCTCTAGGACCGACCGTTTAGATGTTACGGATTGCCAAAGTTCAAGAATGCAGATGCAGAAATCTTAAGGGTCATTCCAAATTTGAATCTTGTAATTGCTCTAGGAACATAGACATAAATACAAATAGTACTTGTGAAAAAAAATCTCAGGATCTAGGTCCGATTATGTTATGAAAAAATTATGGTGATTGTATCTCATAGGCGATCGAGACGGAAAAAAATAACGTAAACTAAAATAATATTTTTATGGTAGTTCCATCAGTGAGATGGGGTTCTTGATTTTTTTTTTTTGTATAAACCGCCAGGATATATTCACAACATAATATATGCCACGAAGACGGAATAAACACGACTTAAAACTTGCCGTTCGACCGAAACAGTGATAGCTCGGGTATATAGAGCCGTTGAGTCTCTCGCGCGTAATTTTTTTTTTAAATGTACTTGGTTCGAGACTCTACCGAGTCTCTTGATTTACAATATACACTTCCTTCACGGAAATTGGTCTGGTAGATCTTTAGATATTCTTTTTTTTTTGACACAAGTACTATTGATATATTTATTTTATGTTGCATTCCATGCCAAATCGACCTACCGGTGACCCTCCACTTCTCAGATGTGGTCCTTGATTTTTTGTATTATTCTTTCTACTCTAAATAGCAATTATAATTACTTGCATATTTTTTTTAAATAAATTTGAGCACGTGGTGAATTTTCAAACTTTCTTTTTCAACATCTCGATCGCCGTGACCGAAAAATCAGAAAAAATTCTGAAAAAGTGTCCGTCAGAAATGAAAATTTTTGACCCAAATTCCATAATGTCCAAACTTTTCCGTCGACCTGATTTTTAGATTTGACGATTGAAAAATTAAAAAAAAAATTTAAGTGGAGATCAATACATCGTGGATCTATTGAATCAGAATAAATCATGAATAAAAGTAAGATTGAAATAATGAAATTATTAAAATAATAATAAAATTTGATACAATTGAAAAAGCTGAAAAATCAGGTCGAAGGAAAAGTTTGGACACAATGGAATTCGGGTCAAAAGTTTTCATTTTTGACAGGCACACTTTGAGATTTTTTTCCGATTTTTCGGTCACGGCCATGGAGGTGCTGGAAAAAACTTTGAAAATTCACCACACGCTCAAATTCATTTTGGAAAAATCTGAAAAAATTCTAATCGCTATTTAGAGTAGAAAGAATGATACGAAGAATCATGGACCAGATTTGAGTGGTTGAGCAGGTCGATTTGGTATGGAATTCCCCATATATATCTTTATCTTTGTTTCTAGTACAATTACAACATTCAAATTTGGGGTGAGTTTATAACTCATTAGACACAACTTTGTACCAAAATTAGGAACGAATCGTACCCGGCTATTGCCTTTGTAATCTACGTTGGAAAAAACAGCCAACATCCAAGTTCCCAGAACGTAGCCATTATCTAATCGTAACTAATCGCAAAACATTAGACGTCCCCCTTGGAAACCTATATGTATAATACAATTTTTTACGGAAAAATTGTTAAATTCAACGAATGATTTGCGAAATATCTGAGTTAATCACTTATACGGTGAATATACCTGCGACATGCTTCGTTATCTTCGTGGCTGTCGAAAAATGATGTCAAAATCGTTATTATTATTTTGATAGAAAACGATATGTAAGTCCTCGCCCCAATGTTCAAATGCCTCGTTTATATTGCGTAGCCGAGTGGTCTTCATTAACAATTTACTCAAAAGAATCTCTGGAAATTCGAAAAATATCGGAAACACCGAAAATGTCGACGAAATTCTGGTTCTGTCTCGGGACGATGGTAGACGCAACTTTTCTCGTCCCGCCGACGCGATACGACAAGAATCTAGTATCGGTGACATCACTACCTGCGGATTAACAGCGTGTGAATTATTGACAAATGTATCATCAATCTGACACTTTCAATGTTGGGTCACGAACACATCAACTAGCGTCAGCATGAAACTTTGGGAAGACAGTGCAGCAATAATCGGAGCATTCGATTCATTTCGAATTTTTATTAACGTAGGTAAGTATCATTCTAAACTTCCTAAATTTTGATATGGTTTGAATTGTCATAATTCCAATCAGGTTTTTGTTAACTGCAGCCGAAAGACTCTGCTGATGTAGGAATCTACCGCCCCCAGAATAGTTCTAGCGCGATGATTCTCCGAGTATATGCATGTTATTCATTCTTCATCCATCATGAAACACCGTGATTTTTCTCGTTTTATGAAAAATACTCGGTCCCCGTACAGGTGAGCCGAGTTAACCGCGGCTCGCATTTTTCTCGTGTATTCGGCTCTATATCTGAACAGACTGGTGGCCACATATGCTGCTCGCAACGTCTTGTGCGGCAACGCTTCTCTAGCTTGTTTCACGACTGCCGCGACGAACGCTGAGCCTCATTTTGATCAAATCACCCATACAGGATATTTGTGGTAATGATCGCTAGGTGATTGAGCAGTTTCCAAGTACAATTAGTGGTCTTAGAATTCCGTGTGATTTTACTCTTCCAGCCTATAAGTACGGTAGGAGGTAACGTAACATGTGAAAAAAAAAAATTCGGATCATTTCATTTTTTTTTTTTTTTCAATTCCTTAAACGATCTTCGAATATTTGGGTTATACCTTGAGGCCCCGCAAAATCAAGGCTGTGGGTGGTTAAAAAAAATCACGATGAATGCAAAAGCGAAATAGATTTTTCAAAACAAATTTTTATTCCTTCAGTTATTACTTTCCAAGACTCTTTGGCGTGTGTGTTGTGAGAAATTGCCGGATAATCTCAACAGGTAAGTTAAGATTCCTTAATTATAATCTTGCAAAGCTGTACACCCATTCATATTCTGTCCGTGCAGTGTGATAATTCGTTTCTAAAAATTTAGTAGATGTGCTATATATATGAAGGGTTATCCATGCAAAACGAGACTGTATCGGCTCACGGTCCGCAAATCCAACACCCTCTAGAATGCCGTTTCTCACTGTATGCCATGATTATTTATTCTATTCATCTCTCTCGCGATTGAAGGTACTGACTTTAGGGTTGAATTTTCAGTTCATCTTTTTAATATTCTTGCTGTTGATTTAAGACTAAAAAAATGTTACCTACATTCGTAATGATCGAATCTTTCGCAGCAATTACGTTTATGAGATGAAATGGAGACGTCGAGTGAGGAATTACTAGGACACGACCACTGCTATTCTGAATAAGACAAGATTCCGTTATGAGAAAAAAAATCGAGCAACATTCAATTTACCTTAGACTAAACAAAATGAGATAAGAAAGTTTTCCTCTGGTAAAATACAATAAAGAAAAAAATTGGGAAATTTTACTACACTTTCTCTCAAATTACGTCAAGTCAAATTGTCTAGTAAATCGTACAGACCCCAAAGGCAATCCATTCAATCGGAAGAGAGATAGAACTGACGAGAGATAGAAATCAAATGAAACCTTCGAATATGTGAAAAATCCTTCGCACGACGACGAAGAACAAAATTCAGGACGGGAGTTAAATTCATGTATCGTTTTTCAGAGTTCATTCTGTTTCGGGTGTAATACATGCTTTTAGGTATTTACACTTTCACAGAAAATTATCCATTTTTTCAAGCTCTCAAGGGACGTTAACTATGATGCCAAAAAATTCTTTAGAGCGCAACGTGCGAGTATTGCTTTATGGCCACTGAAATACCAATCATTGTTTTTTGAAACAAGACATACACGAATCGCTTTGTTCAAAAGTATCTTCTAAACTTGGAATTTTTTTTGCTAACTTTAAAAAATTCATCCGAGACATGTTGTCGAAGAAGGAGGAGGTGTTTGCTTTCCGACAGTTTTCTCCGTGAAATAACGTAAAGTGTTGAATAAGGAAAAGTGATTTATTGAAATTTTGCATTGGCATTGTCTAAAATATTCAACAGTCGAGTAGTTGCTCGAATTAGAGATGGCTCGTTCGTGGATTGAATATTAGAGTCAATGCACCCGATATCATATTGTCACTTGATGTGAAGATGGTAATGATCTGAATCGAACCTGCAGTGAATACCGAAGCAAGCATTTGAATAGAAAATTACCAAAAAACAGGGCCATTCCGAGTCAAATCTGGCGTTGTTATCTAAAGCCGAAGGCGCGCGTATTTTGCAATGAAATGCATGAATTCATAAATTCCGTAAAAATATGATTTGGCTAGATGATAAAATACGTACGAAATTCTTTACATACATTGCACATAGAAAGCAATGTCAATTGATTTTCAAAATCTATGATTTCTCTGCCGATTTCACGCATGGACTTGGCGAGCGTTAATTAAGATAATATTTTAGGTATCATTAGACTGGTCGCAATATCTCAGTTCAATATCGTCACATCTACATCGAGTTTATTTTTGGGATACGGACAAAACCATGAAGAAATACCTGTGAAACTTTGTAAATAATATCGTTTTTCTTTTCATATGAAATCGGAATGGAGAATAATAATTTTCAGTCCGCTTCATCGGAACAATTTCCATTTTCACAAAGATTATCATATACTACGAATTTATTTTCACGGAGAAAACTAGTTTCCGCGTGATACCAAAAAAAAATCAGCCCTGTATCAACAATATTAACGAAGCTGCGGCAATTTAAATAAATATCTGGGCTATAAACTCCGCGCGACGGTATCGTTGTCTTATACCTCCCTCGTGTACTTTACCCGTTGCGCCTCACTTGCGTCCAAACCTCTATTCAACCAAATTTCTATTCAAACAAACCATTTCTATTCGGTCACAGGTATTTCCGAGAAAAGTCATCAGACCGTTGCCGGTAATCCCGAAAAACCAATCATACCGTTTGGCCAGTGGTTGTATCATTGTATTCAGCGTATGCAGTTCTCTATTCAGTACCCCTTCTTCCCTTGAGCCGAACTATTTCTATTCGGGCACAAAAATTTCTAAGAAAAGTAATCAAGCCACCGCGCGGCCGATATTTTCCAAAACTTATTCACAACGTTTGGCCAGCAGTCACCTCATTGTTTGTTCTTCAGTCGACCTGTGCAGTTCTATTCGCAAAGTATAGTTGAAACGTTCAACGGTTGAATTTTGAGTGTTTTCTTGCGATTTTCTTACAGTTTAGAATCTCTAAATCGTAGTTTATTCAAGAGTTTTTTGTACGTGAGGGTGCTGTTTTTAGTGTTTTACTTCTATTATTGTGGATTTATTTTATTATGAACGTATAATTCATAAGCTTGCCCAAAGACATTCGGTGCGTGGGGGGTTTTCGTTTCTATCCTTGTATTAAATTCTTCACCTTGTAAGCGATTTGTTTGTACTCGTGTTTTATACTGCGTGATTGGGTAATGAACAATTATGCCGCGGAGACACAGACAGCTTCCCTTGTCCGAAAGGATGGACGGACGAGTCTACCACAACAGTGGGACTTCACCGACTGGAATAATGTGAGATGAATTTTTAATCATGCAAAAATTCGTTCATTTCAGTCAATAGAAGGTAATCCGGGAGTTTTTGTTAGCGATTGTAAAAAAAATACTATCATCAATTGAATACAGAGGTAGCATCCAATCACGTGCAGGGTTTGACATAATTTTTTTTTTAATTGACTAGATACTCAGACAAAATTTGATGACTAGAAATGCACATCTCAGAACGCATATTTATAGTCGCGAATATTTTGGTATGTATGTGGGAGAAAAAATTCAATTTTCAGCGGTGAAAATTCAGACACATGTAATGTTTTGCGCTGGTACGCAGAGAATCTTCAGCAACAACTTTGTTGCACAGCTAAAGGGATTTTCAGCTCGTGTCCAAGCGATTCACCGTTACATCCACTCCGTCTGAGGCTGTATTCCACTCAAGTATCAGTTCACATGATCTTAGACTAGTTCCGAAGCGATTCTTCGTTACATTCACCCCGTCCGAGGCTGTATTCCACCCAAGTATTCAATTCACATGATCTTAGACTAGTTCCGAAGCGATTCACCGTTACATCCACTCCGTCCGAGGCTGTGTCATGAAGTGTTGAATAAGGAAAAGTGATTTATTGAAATTTTGCATTGGCATTGTCTAAAATATTCAACAGTCGAGTGGTTGCTTGAATTAGAGATGGCTCGTTCGTGGATTGAATATTAGAATCAATGCACCCGATATCATATTGTTACTTGATGTGAGAATGGTAATGATTCGAATCGAACCTGTGAATACGGAAGCAAGCATTTGAATAGAAAATTACCAAAAAAACAGGGCCATTCCACGTCAAATCGGGTAGATTTGGCGTTGTTATCTAAAGCCGAAGGCGCCCGTATTTTACAATGTAATGCATGAATTCATAGATTCGGTAGAAATATTATTGGGCTAGATTATAAAATACGTACGAAATTCTTAACATACATTGCACATACAAAGCAACGTCGATTGATTTTCAAAATCTATGATTTCTCTGCCGATTTGACGTGGACTTGGCTAGCGTTATTTGAGATAGTATTTTAGGTATCATTAGACTGGTCGCAATATCTCAGTTCAATATCGTCACATCTACATCGAGTTTATTTTTGGGATACGGACAAAACCATGAAGAAATACCTGTGAAACTTTGCAAATAAAATCGTTTTTCATTTCATAT
The DNA here is from genome assembly GCA_018257835.1 of Euura lappo. Classification (NCBI taxonomy): domain Eukaryota; kingdom Metazoa; phylum Arthropoda; class Insecta; order Hymenoptera; family Tenthredinidae; genus Euura; species Euura lappo. Next base: position 88,090 of record JAEUYN010001072.1, read on the forward strand.
AAAATCGGAATGGAAAATAATAATTTTCAGTCCGCTTCATCGGAACAATTTCCATTTTCACAAAGATTATCATACACTACGAATTTATTTTCACGGTCAAAACTAGTTTCTCCGCGCGACGAGGGTATCATTGTCTTACCTCCCTCGTGTACTTTACCCGTTGCGCATCACTTGCGTCAAAACCATTTCTATTCGGCCACAGGTACGTATTTCCATGAACAATAGTCGAGCCGTTGCCGGTATTCCCGAAAAACAAATCATACCGTTCTCTGTTCAGTACCCCCTTCTTCCCTTGCACCAAACTATTTCTATTCGGTCACAGAAATTTCCAAGAAAAATAATCGGGCCGCAGCTCTGTTCAGAGTTCTTCTTCACCTCATTACCAAACTATTTCGATTCGGTCACAGAAATTTAAGCAAAGTCATTCAAACGGCCGCAGCTATATAAAGAGTTCGGCCAGGACTCACATCATTATTCGTTGTTCGGTCGAAGTGTGCAGTTCTATTCGCAAAGTCAAGTTCAAACGTTCAACGGCTAAATTTCGAGTTTTCATGCGATTTTATTACAGTTTAAAATCTGTCGATCGCAGTTTATCCGGGAGTATTTTGTATCTTTTTGATTTTATCGTTGTATTAAATCTTTCTTTGTATTATATTTTTCACCTTTTAAGTGATTTGTTCGTACTCGTGTTTTATATTGTGTGTTTGGGTGATGTGAACAGTAAAATTATGCCACGGGGATACAGACGCCTTCCCTTGTCCGAAAGGATCAAGGACGGACGAATCTACCACAAGAGTGGCACGTCGCCGACTGGAATAATGTAAGATCAATTTTCAATCATGCGAAAGTTTATTCTTTTTTGTCAATAGAATGTAATCGTGGGAGTTTTTGTTAGCGACTGGAAAAAAAAATCATCAATTGAATACGGAGGTAGCGTCCGATCAGTTGCAAAGTCTGACATAGTTTTTTTTTTTCGTATACTGACTAGATACTCGGACAAAATTTGATGACTAGAAAGGAAAATCCCAGAACGCATATTCATGTTTGCAATTGTTTCGGTACGCGGAAAAATTCGATTTCTTGCGTTAAAAGTTTAGGCATCTGAAATGTTTTGCGGTGGTACGCAGAAAATCTTCAGTAACAACTTCGTTGCACAGCTATCGGAATTCTCTATTTGTGTCGTAGTAATTCTTTGCGAAATCTGCTCCGTCGGCGACTATTTTCCATTCCAGTATTCGGTTCACATGATCTTAGACGAGTTTTGAAGCGGTTCTTTGTGAAATCTGCTGCGTCGGAGACTATTTTCCATTCCAGTATTCGGTTCACATGATCTTAGACTAGTTCCGAAGCGATTCTTTGTCACATCCACTCCGTCCGAGGCTGTATTCCATTCAAGTATCTGGTTAACGTGATCCAAGACTAGTTTTCAAGCAATTCTTTGTTGCATCTACTCCGTCCGAGGCTGTATTCCATTCAAGTATCTGGTTAACGTGATCCAAGACTAGTTTTCAAGCAATTCTTCGTTGCATCTACTCCGTCCGAGGCTGTATTCCATTCAAGTATCTGGTTAACGTGATCCAAGACTAGTTTTCAAGCAATTCTTTGTTGCATCTACTCCGTCCGAGGCTGTATTCCATTCAAGTATCTGGTTAACGTGATCCAAGACTAGTTTTCAAGCAATTCTTTGTTGCATCTACTCCGTCCGAGGCTGTATTCCATTCAAGTATCTGGTTAACGTGATCCAAGACTAGTTTTCAAGCAATTCTTTGTTGCATCTACTCCGTCCGAGGCTGTATTCCATTCAGTATCTGGTTAACGTGATCCAAGACTAGTTTTCAAGCAATTCTTTGTTGCATCTACTCCGTCCGAGGCTGTATTCCATTCAAGTATCCGGTTAACGTGATCCAAGACTAGTTTTCAAGCAATTCTTTGTTGCATCTACTCCGTCCGAGGCTGTATTCCATTCAAGTATCTGGTTAACGTGATCCAAGACTAGTTTTCAAGCAATTCTTTGTTGCATCTACTCCGTCCGAGGCTGTATTCCATTCAAGTATCCGGTTAACGTGATCCAAGACTATTTTCCAAGCGATTCTCTGTTACATCTACTCAGTTCGAGACTGTATTCCATTCAAGTATCCGGTTAACGTGATCCAAGACTATTTTCCAAGCGATTTTCTGTTGCATCTACTCCGTTCGAGGCTGTATTCCATTCAAGTATCCGGTTAACGTGATCCAAGACTAGTTTTGAAGCGGTTCCTTGGTACATCAGCTCCGTCGGGGCATGTCTTCCATTGAAGTGTTTCTCATAGAACCTGAAGGGGACACTTTGGTGAAATTTTGAAAATCGCGTTTACAGGTTGTACAAACAAATTCTTCCAGCAGTTTTACAATAATCGTAGTATGGACCCTGTGAAAAAATTTGAGCCTCCTGCGATGAAAGTGTAAGCGCAAGGAACTTTGCGAAGAAGATTTTGCTCACCACTGCCGAAAATTCCTTGCGCTCACACTTTCATTGCAGAAGGCTGAACTTTCCTGTCACAGTCTATACTACTATTCTCTAAAAACTGCTGGAAGGATTTTTGCATTACACCTCTTTTTGATATTTTCAGAATTTAAAAACCTATTTTTGCCCAAAATTTTACTCAAGTCTCCCCATAAATACACTGAAAAACATATCGTAAAAAAGCAAGAAAATTTTGGTTGATTTAACAAATTGTATTTGATTTGATGATATTTTAGTTGATCCAAGTACAATTTTCTTGCTATTTATGATATTTTCTACAGTGTAGGTGTATTTGTCTAGGGTCAACATTTTAATTAGGATATCACACTTATTCGTAGTTTTTACATTATTTTTCAACAATGAATACGATTCAAAATGTTATAATTAACACAAAATCTTTAGCCGAGGGGCTGGAACATCTTTTTTTGTAACGGTATGTTTGGATTTCTAACATGGAGACTAGATCTATTCATCTTCCTAGATTCTTTGTATTTTTTTGTTCTCAATGAGTGTTGGCCATAGCAATACTTCATATGACACCTTTGCTCGAAGAGACGAAAAATGCTAGCTAATTGCAAGCCAGACATCCAAACAGTAGAGGGGAAGAGTAGAGTTATAGTTGAAGAAACTTGAGAATAATTTAGGAATCATCCATTCATTTACGGTTACAAGTAGACTTGTACGTTAAATTATTCATGTGACCCCATACATGCTTTAGTATGCCAAAAAGTACAGCCTGCATTTCAAATTCATTGCTACAAAGTTTGAAGTGACCAAATAATGAACCATGAAATGAAAGACCCCATTTGGTTTTGATTTGACAGTTACTTGCGTTGCCGAAGGCTAAATCTTTGCCATGGCACGGCAAAGATAGTAAATGACGAAATAGCGGAATTAACACCTCACTCGCCATACTGTCTGCCGGATGACCGTGCAGTATGGATCGGGCGATTCAAAGAGTCGCTGAAGGATTCCCTTTCGCGCCACTGGTACAGCTTGCGTGACTTATACGAGCAGCAAAAACTCGTGTAAGTCATAAAATAGTCAAGTCACTGTAAGTCACAAAAAAGTCATACAATCATCTAATCATCACAATGATCATATACCTAATCATGTGTGTTGTTGTGGTACCTTGATGCTGTGTTCACTGAACTAGTAATACTATACGCGCCCTACTGGAATTCATGGTCTTATTTTACATCATCGATCAAGACTTCAAATTTTCATACAGCATTCATGTTCTTTCGTATTGATTTCTGAAATTTAGGTCATTTCGGATTGGATTAATTATACTGGATGATCACTATCTTACGATTTGCGAACAAATTGATACACGATTTAGGTATAATGTTCCGCGTTTGTTTTCTCAATTTTTCTTATCCAATCCTACGTTATCATAATTCTGAATGTCATTCCTTATGGTGGTTGGAACTGGGCCACAACTTGATGGAAAATTTATATCTGATATAACACGAATTTTCCCAATATACTTTTCAACATACTTATGAGAACCAATCTTTGGGTACATCATCATTTCGGGAACGACGAAGCACCAGATCAAAAGTATTATGAAAAGACGAAATCCAGACTGAGTGTACTAGAGTTTATAACGTAATTTTCGAAAACCAAGACAGTTCATACTTTCGTATGTTGGACGTGAGATCTATACCTCAGGAACTCACGAAAATTGAACAATAATACTTAATGTCGTGGATTTTTTCATAGTCATCCTGAAGCGGCAGCCATGGTGCCATACAGAAGTGTTAGGAGCTTCATGAAGCGGTGCAGGAAGAACGTGTATCCTCCAAACCCGCACAACATAAGGGACTTTACAAACCGACTCACAGACCCGCAATTTGAGCGGAATTTGGAATACCAAATTGGTCGAGGCGAGAACGCTTTGACAGGGCACCTGTCTGTGACGCTCGTGACAGATCCTCGGGGAAACGACCACGCTCTTCTATGTGACGAGGCTTTCATTCGCGACAAAATGAGGGAGGTTGATAGACTTTTTATAGACGGCACGTTTCGCTCGACACCCAACATCAACGATGCTACCCAACTAGTGACTATCATGGGGATCAAGCAGAATTATGTAAGAAATTTTCAGTAATCTCAAATTTGCTAATCTTCTTTCCCCAATGTCGACTAATCGAGGTGATTATTTATCGCAAAGTTTTATGGAGATTCATACACTCCAATCGATACTTTTCTAAATCATAATATGAGCAATAATCCAATATCAAATATCGATTATCACCACCGACTCGTGAACTACGATAACTTACTTCAAATTTTCCGAAGGAAAAATCTTTGAATCATCAATCATAGCATGAATCACAATGTTCGAACTCCTTGCTCGACTTTAATCTACCTTGGCACACTGTGTTAGGCCAACTATTCCTTACGATTCTACCGTGACACAATTTTCTAATAATATGTCCGAGTTATTGTTTAGAATTTTGATACTTGTTTTTTTCGGAAAATTCGAGGGAAAATTCTAGTTCACGATCAGTTGATTTCGGTTGATAATCAATATTCGATTATGGCGTATATGTATATATTATTATTCAGAAAAGTATTGATTCCAGTGTGTAAATCTCCTTCTACGGACTAATGGACCATAGGACTATGCGCCTGGGGGCAGGACAATAGTCTTTTCTCACACCCGGTCGCAAATTGCCACGTTTCATACCTTTTGAGCAAAACAGATATTTTCGGTCCTCGGGCGGAAAAGTCATTTCCGCCCGCTAAGTGCGGGCAAAAGAAACAATTTTCCTGCCCTCGGGCGCAAAGTCCCGTTTTGCGCCCGCTCACTCGGTCTGAAATAGTACATTGTGTATCAAGGGCGCAAAATACTATTTTTCGAGTGTGAAATTTGCAGCACGAGCCGAAGGCGAGTGTACTGCAATCACACTCGCCAAAATAGCCTTGCGCCCGTAATGCACACGATTTTTTTCTTGACACCTGGTCTGCAAAAATGCCTATTTTCAGACCGAGTGAGCGGGCGCAAAACGGAACTTTGCGCCCGAGGGCCGAAAAGATCTGTTTTGCGCCCACTCAAGAGGTATGAAAAGTGGCATTTTGCGATCGGGTATGAGAAAACAATATGGTATTTCGTCCGTTGAATCGTGTGAATAATTTTAGATTCCATGATCCTAGGGTTTTCCATTTATATGGGTGGTGATGTCCAGCAAAACTCAAGCCGCCTACGTAGCTGTTTTGAGTCATATAAAAGAGCACGTGATACCACGTAATAATATCAGATTGGCGATGAGCGACTTTGAGCGCGGACTGCGAAACGCCATTGTTCAGGTGTTTCCGGAAGTACACAGCACGGGTTGTAATACCCACCACGATCGAGTGAGTACCAGAATTTAAACTGTTTCACGTGTCTGTGGTTTCTAAGTGTTCCAGGAGGCAAACGTTTTCAGCACTAGATTTTCGAAGTTTTAAGACATATATTTTTATAGAATTACATGGGCCATGAAGTAAATACAAGTTTTCTTTTTCACTTATTGTCGAACGATTTTACTGTCTTAGGTGAATAATTGATACGATAATTGAGTTTCAATGACTTACCTACTTGAGGTTGTTAAAATATGGCGACCGATTGCTTCTACCGAATCCGTAATTCTATTTATTTACAGTTTAAACAAAATAATTTGCTAAGCGCAAAGAAGAACATTACAATCACATGCTTTGGAGCAATTACTCATGGAATGTTTTGCGCTACCAATCGCACAAAAGTTGATTGTTTTCAAACTGTTACAGGCCCTTTATCATAAAGCGAAGGCATTGCACTTGGATGACCTAATAAAAAATGACCAGGAGGCGCGGTCATTTTTCAAAAAAATTATGGCGTTAGCATATCTGCCAGCCAACTTAATTGAGGGTCAATACAGGCGCCTCAAAAACGACCTTGCCCCGAACCTCGCAAGACGATTTGGACCGTTCTGCCGTTACTATGATCGGTACTGGCTCCAAATCGTCACACCACGTGGTTTCAGTGTCTATGGGCTAGGACGTCGCACGAATAACGTCATCGAGTCGTACCATAGTAGGTTGAGGCACAAGCTAGAGGCTCGTCCAGCACCATGGGACTTCGTGTGTAAGTGTACATGTAGTGGGAATACTATTATGATGCGCTACATATGCATAACGACAATATTTTTTTGGTGGTTTTTGAAGGTAAACTCCTAAAATTACAATGCGACGTACAGGCAGACGTCAAACATCTGGAGGCTAACGAACGCATTGGACGACACGCGCGGTACTCCACCATTTTCAAGCAAAACCAGCTCGTAAGAGGTTAGCATAGTTAATATGGACATTTACATGTATGACACCTATACTAGCAAAGCATATCACTTGCATGCAGGCTGCGAGCCTATATTGCTAAGTTTTGCTAATCTAGATAAATATGTAATGTAATTTCATGTCGTAATGCTGATGTCATTTGTATTTTCGCTAGCATGGAGAGAACTATACATGCGAGAGATCACTATCGACGAATTCATGGTAAGGGCAGCCAACCTTAAAGGCAATGTCACTCAAATGATGGCAAGAGAACGCCTTGAAATGGAAGACCCGATTGATGAAGATTCGGCATTGCAGGGACCTCCGGTGGTTATACCTTTAGGTAACCGTCGCAAGATAGTTATAGAACAATTGAGTGACACCTTGTCTTCATTATCTATTTCTTCAAAGTAGGCTCTTCCATAGCAGTTCAGAAGACTTGAAACTTCATTTCTCGCTAAACATTGTCAAATCAGCTCCACATTGCACCAAAATTTCTACGTAAGATTTCTGGGGGAGGGGGGGGGACTTTCCAATTCTTACGATTTCTTACTGAGGGGGGAGGGGGGGTCAAAAAAGGGCGAAAATTGTCTTACGTAATAAATCGACGGCCCCTTATATGTATATAGGACATTTTGATGAGTTCGAGTCATGATCACCTCATTTCATGTAGTTTGTGATGCAATAGATTCATTTTATGGCCAACAGAAGATGATCCGGATTACGAAGCGAACGCGTTTCAAGGCAATCCTCCTGACTTGCTCAATGACAACGCTCCACTGCCGCTAGAAGATGGTAAGTCGCAGGAGATGATTTTTATAGAATTAACCTGGCATGAAGTTATGAAACGAAGCTTGCGACTCTTCCAAAAATATATTTATTTGTTGATTTACATTTTTTCGCTTCGGCATGTCGATGAAATCGTGCGATGTAAGTTATTAAGGTCTCAATGAATTTAATTTGCAACAATATTTTCTTTTCTTTTAATTTATTTAGATGAACCTGATGATATAGCTGCTGATTCTAACAATGACTCGTCGGATAGTTCCGGCGACGAGGAAGAGGTGCCTGACGTAAACGGTAATCATTATGAGGGTCAATGATTCGTTTAATGCATGCTTAATCAAAGGGGTATCACCAGTGCTTCTTGGTCCCATTTTTCATTCGTCTTCCCACATTTTGATTAATTTTGTTTGATTTATGACTCTTAGAAGAAAACATTCCTGACCCACATGGTATGGAGGATCAGATTCAGGATGCCGATCGGGAAGAAGCTCGATTACTGATTGTCATTGGTAATTTTTATAAAATTTACCCAAACTAATTTGTACTTCATTTTGGTACGCCGATTCATAATAGAAAATTCTAAGAATTCTATCTCACTCATGTTGAATCATTTTTTTTCTTTTGCCTAGATGAAGAAGTTCAGCCTCCACCCGAACTCGGCTGGGATGACAATAACGGACGACAAACTCCCCCGGCTCGAGTTATTGCAGGTAATTCTCATGAAGTTTGTAATTCACTAGATTAACTAAATAGCTGTGTAATACTGAATTTGCCAATCTCCCCCCGAGTTTCGAAAATAATTTTTTACAACCTTCGACGTGTAACAGGTGACGAAATTCCACCCCCTCGAAATCCACCCCCTCGAAATCGCGATTTCAACCAACTCCATTGTAAGTCATCAAACTTATTCATTCGATATAGATAGTATATATACATGTATACCCAACCCCAAAAAAACGAATGAGGTCGAATAACTTTGTACATATTTTTCTTCCAGACGGAGAAATCGTCCAGGTCATCGACCACGGACGACTCACTCCGCCGCCCATGGTCATTGGTAATTCTAAAAAAAAATATAGATGAAATCTGTTTGTATCTAACTAAACTGACTGGATACGTAGCATTGAATTCGCGGTGATCCTCGCTTGAGTCTTGCGAATAATTTTATATTATATTTTTTGTGTACAGACGACGAAATTCCGCTTCCCCGGAACCATGAACTGGTCAACGTCAACGGGCTACAATTTCCGCCACCCCAAAGAATCGGTAATTTTCCGCCAATTATAATCTTCCCATAAGTTTTACACATGATTTTGAATAACCTTCACTGGTGTGTTGCAGAAGACGAAATTCCACTTCCTCAAAACGAAGAAGTAGTGACAAACTACGAGCAACAACTTCTGGAACCCGAAGTAATAGGTAATTTTCCGAAAATCATACGTTAATTGCATTTCTGCAGATCAGGTGTTAAGAAAAAAAACCGTGTGCATCACCGGCGCAAGGTTATTTCACACTAAAAAAATAATTCCTTGCGCATTTGATACACAATGTACTATTAGAGTCTACACAATAGCGACTGTAAAGAATTCAGCTCGTGTTACTATAGTGTGACAAGATAGGTCATTCCAATTACATGGCTAATATTTGTGTGTGATAATAATCCACGTCTAATGACTTACTATATCAAGTAGTCAATTCCTGCTAAAACAGCCATTCTGGGAAATCTTAGCTTGCATGTTAGCAATTCAATTCCATGAAAAATTGTTTGTTAATTAACTGAATGTTCTTCTGATAGTGCGGCGAGGGCGCAATCGCCGGAAGAAAAAGAAGCGGCCGGTACCTGACCCTGTTGAGCCAGCCCACACAGCAGGCACTCTATACAAACAAAATAGGAATAAGAGAAGGCTGGGTGAGTCTTATATCAATCAAATTAAGAGAAAACCCGCGTTCATTACAATATTGTAATTACAGAAAAGAGAAAAAGCGCAGCAGCGCGAGAGCAAGCACAGCGGCAAGAGTTGGAGCAGTTGAGAAACGAAGCCGCGCAGGCGGCGATTCTGCGTACCGAAACTGAGCGGCTACAAGCGCAACTAACGGAAGCTCATGAGCAAATCCGATTGGCGGAAGAGAGAGGTAATAACATCATTACTTATTACCTAACTAGCTATACAGTTGAAATGATTTTACTTTTGAAAGATGGTGCACATGAACTTTGGTAAATAGACATGCAATTTATTCAACCACAAAGATGATTTCAAATCATTAATTTTCGTTTCAAATGTAAATGATTTCGTTTCACATTTTGACGTGCCTTTTACTGGCCTCATTGAATTACTTTTGCGTCATGATTCACCCAGTGGTTCATCGCGATGAAATCTTTGAAAAAAAATTTACTTATAATTATCGAGTAAAGATTGGTATTTGCCCAAGTTCGTCTCGCCACGTTGAAATATTATGCAATTGTCTGCGACACAAAATCAATTTTTACCCACTACATTCGACACTTTATCTATGCTGTAATGAATAATGATGTTATTACTGGTATTGTTTTTTACGATGTGTGCAATGACCTCGACGTTCCGTGAAAATGCTTTTTACCGTATAACGCTAGCTCCGTGCTGATCACAAAATCATAACATTCGAATATAATACCACATCATTTAGTATGCGTAGCAATATAAAATATAAGGTCAGTTGAACATATTAGAAGATCTAGTCAGGTTGTAAGGTAGCAAAGTATAGAGATTTTGATCGCAGCATTTATAATACCGATTGTCTCGGATGATGCCGAACTGTTCGAGAGAGCGAAAAATGATAGAAATTGAGGTAAAGAATTGATCAATAGAAGCAGTAGCTCGATGATTTGGTGTTTGATCTTCTGCTTTGGACACAAGCGTTTACAGAGTACCACGCCGTCATGCGTCAGTACCGTACGTCCGCTTCTCTCCGGGGTAACGTGGACTGAGGTTACGCCAGTGCTTGTTTCAAGCGCTGGGGGAAAATGTACGATTGTGTCCTTCGGATACAGTATATGCATATATTCAATACGAACCGTGGCAAAATACCCAAATTTGGTGTTCAAGTCTATTTGTATTTCTTTAATAAAAGTTGGTTCTATCGAGGCAAGAGTCCACAGAGTACCACGCCGTCATGCGTCAGTACCGTACGTCCGCTTCTCTCTGGAGTAACGTGGACTGAGGCTACGCCAGTGCTTGTTTCAAGCGCTGGGGGGGAATGTGGTCCACTTGCTTCATTTGAATCATAAAGTTTATGATTTTACAAAGAATTGTATCAACGCGCCGGTTATTAATATTACAAACAAAGCTCATCTCTTGAATGTGGGAGACATTTCAGTGCAACACAAGCGTTTACAGAGTACCACGCCGTCATGCGTCAGTGCCGTACGTCCGCTTCTCTTCGGAGTAACGTGGACTGAGGTTACGCCGGCGCTTGTCTCAAGCGCTGGGGGGGAATGTGCGATTGTGTTGCTTCAAATCTATATTGATATGCATATATGTCATCATCACATTATTCGGCAATACTGGCAACGTTCACTTTTTGGAAGTAGAAGATTCTGTTGGACACAAGCGTTTACAGAGTACCACGCCGTCATGCGTCAGTGCCGTACGTCCGCTTCTCTTCGGAGTAACGTGGACTGAGGTTACGCCGGCGCTTGTCTCAAGCGCTGGGGGGGAATGTGCGATTGTGTTGCTTCAAATCTATATTGATGTGCATATATGTCATCATCACATTATTCGGCAATACTGGCAACGTTCACTTTTTGGAAGTAGAAGATTCTGTTGGACACAAGCGTTTACAGAGTACCACGCCGTCATGCGTCAGTGCCGTACGTCCGCTTCTCTTCGGAGTAACGTGGACTGAGGTTACGCCGGCGCTTGTCTCAAGCGCTGGGGGGGAATGTAACGCTTGTACCTCTTCTGATTCAGATAGTATATGCATATATGCACTACAAACCATGTTTTCACGCCAGTCACCGAGAATTCGTTCCCAGAAATTAAAAGTCAAACCCCGAATTCAATTATCGAATAGTCTAAGACAGATGAAAATCCGGACTATAAATCGAAATGTGAAAGGATATCTACAAAAACATCTTGGTTAGCAATTAGCTTACTTTTACATTCATAAAAGTAATTCTATATCTAAAAGTAAAATAGTCATTCTGATAGATTAGTTCAATTCTGCGATGAAGATTAGATACTTGTTTATATACCATATTATGTGGTCGTTGGAAAAAGAATGAGCCAAAAAGCAAACCAGCATCATTATAAGAAGCGAAAAATTACAACAAAAGTACAGACTACAAAGAATATATTAATGAGTCGAACTAAAATGATGACGTAAGAATTTGAATAGGTAATGCAAGTCAAATAACTTTAAAAACGGATATACAATCATGGAATGAGGGTATAATATAGCAAAATAATGGCAACCACAGTAGAGTAATTAAGGGTCTATTGGCCGTACAATCTCAACGAAAAATGATTCTCATCGGCAAATTGAGTACTTTATGATAATATAAATAAATCGGAAAAAAATCCACCCTGATAAAGATGTTAAGAGTATTCATGTTAAATAATAATAATGTCCGAAAGTTATCAATGAATTGGTTGAATAATGTTTTGTTTGAACAATTCTCAAAAACATTGTTTAACCAATTCTCTGGTAACGTTATTTTTTTTTCATCTCGAATGAATGCCCTAATTTTTCTGAACACAAATGCATTTTTTAAGAAATTTGTCACTATTTTGAAATTACCGTTTTCGAAAATTTGTGAAGGCTGTATTTAGGAAACTATTTGTTCCACACTCCGGAAACGTCGGAATTGTAATCTACGTCGTTTTCACAAAAATATATCCAAAATTCAGATTTTTTACCAACCATTTTTCAAAATTTGGAAATTTTCGAAAACGGAAATTTAAAAATTGTGACAAAATTCTTAAAAAATTCATGTGTATTCAGAAAAATTAGGGCATTTGATTGAGATGAAAAAAAAATAATGTTACAAGAAAATTTGTTAAACAATGTTTTGTTTAAACAATTTATTGATCACTTTCGGGCATTATTATTGTTCAAACTTAATGCTTTGATCGTCTTGATTGTGGTTGATTTTTTTCCCATTCTTATCTTATCCCGAAGTACCCTAATATTGTCGAGGAGAATCACTCTTGGTTGAGATTGTACGGCCAATACATCCTTAAGTACGAACTATTATATTGAGTGAATGAGAGGAACTCTGCAAAAACTACACCGAACGACCTCATTGTCAGCTGGATATGACACGATGGAATCGTGGATATTATAAATGCATGTAGCTATATCCTGGGAAGAGGCCCAAATATCGAAACGATGTAGTAACATAATTGATCGCGAACAACCCAAACTAGCAGAGTGACAAGCAAACGAACAAAATAATAATCAGGAAAATATTACAAATATAACAAAATTCGCCGCTAATAGATAGATAAAGTTTCATGAAATGGTTAGCAAAAGAATTATAAACTGTAATGAATTTAGAGGGGGAGGGGGGAGGATGGATTGTCAGCGCACACAACGATCGAAACCCGTGCAGGCGATAGCGGTCAGAGTAATGGACGTTCAATATAGTATAATTCGAAATTGTTTGACACTTTCGACAGGCTCCGCAGATGAATATGACTGCCATTTTTTACAGGGATAAGGAATATTCACGCGAATCAGAATACAACCACTGTTAATAAAATATGTGTTTTGGCTAGGATAGTGGCAAGGGTGCACTTTCGGATGGGAAGCAAATCAAGCTTCATTTTAGTTATGTTTGACCACAAGTCAACGGTTTAACGTTACACTTGATAATAATCTAACTTGCATACTTTCGAATTGAGTATGTTTTTTGTACACATAGCTTGTTTCTAATCAATTGTAGTAAATTAGTGCTTGGACCGTCGATGTCATTGGGTTATACTTTGCACTGGGATGGCTACATTTAGTCCTAAAGTTTGGGATTTTGAATTTTCAGCTCAAAAAGTTAAAGTTTTTATGTCATCTGTCAAAACTATAACTTATTGGGGTGAGAATCCAAATCGTAAACTCAATGAAAAAATGTTGCCACCCTACTTTGAACTGATAACAATCATCCTAAATCATGTATACTCCTTGTATATATTCTAATTTATAGCGCTATGCCTCATATGTCGTGGCGTCCCTGCCACCCACGCTAACATCGAGTGTGGCCATCGGATTGCCTGTGCCGCATGTGCTTTACAATTGTGGAATCAGCCGCTACGGAGAGGGCGTCACTGCCCACTTTGCAGGGGGATCTTCGAAAGACCACTGCAGCGTATATATTAGAGCAGTGAAGAACCATTTTTCCCCGCTTGTTACTCCTGTACCTTTTTTAACGGAACTTACGTACCTGACGATTCACCGAATATATATTGGTAGTCCAAATGAAAGTGAACAGAGTTTGACCCCGACCCTCACCGAATTGGTCGCCGATTTTTTCCGTATTCTACTCCATAAAAGGTACGCTTTCCGATTTTTCTTAGATTTTTTAGACCCATGGCTCGGTCGCGGCGATTTTTTCAAGTTTTTCCATCAATCTAACGCAACTCTGAAGTCTTACATTTTATCGCAAATTCACAGAGGAAAAAAAGTTTAGTTTTCTTTTGATCTTCACAAAAATATTTTTTCACGAATTTTCAGTGCATGCTAAATCGTCGATTTCGACGAAAAACGCACAAAAATTGAGTTATCTCGGAAAACCCGTTTTTTAAATTTTTTGTCAATTTTCTTTGGTCAAAAACACACAACTTTTGTATGAAACATATTTTGGGCACGGCCTTCATTCGGGAGCTACGCCTTGTTTTATGTGATAATATCAGTAAAGTACGTAAATCAATTTTTGTTCAATATTTCGTATAAATCACTCGAGGTCAAACCGTGAGTTTTGAATGTGGTCAAAAATTTTCTTGAACATAAAATAGAACATTGAAAATCATAATTGAAATAGTACATTGTGTATCAAGGGTACAAAGAACTATTTTTTCGAGTGTACTGCAATCACACTCGTCAAAATAGAGTTGCGCCCGTGATGCACACGATTTTTTTCTCAACACCTGGTCTGCAGAAATGCCTCTTTTCAGACCGAGTGCGCGGGCGCAAAACAGCACTTTGCGCCCGAGGGCCGAAAAGATCTGTTTTGCGCCCGCTCAAGAGGTATGAAAAGTGGCATTTTGCGACCGGTGTAAGAAAAGAAAGTGAAGTACACATGCAAATCCAACTGTCACGGGATTCATCTACGTGCCAAAGCTGAAATTCTATCGGATAAAAAGATTTAAATTGATTCCCTACCGTAAAGTCGACACTAACCACGATTAGTGAACGTCATAAGTAATCACTGTAAGACCACTGATCTTGGGCTAATCAGAAAACGAATGAAACTAATTATTATAGAGATTTCAGGATACTAAAGTGTTTTGACTCTTGGAACATTGAGTTTGTAAACACTCAATCGTGTGTCGAAGTTGATGACGAATAAAGTGATTTTGATTTTAGGTATGGAACACACAATTTGGGGTCGAATCCGCCTAAAGTAATTTATACGGAAAATTAAAAAAAAAAATGTATTCACGTACTTTACTGATATTATCACATAAAACAAGGCGTAGCTCCCGAACGAAGGCCGTGCCCAAAATATGTTTTATACAAAAGTGGTGTGTTTTTGACCAAAGAAAAATGACCAAAAATTTCAAAATTTTTGAAAACGGGTTTTCCGAGATAACTCAATTTTTGTGCTGTTTTCATCGAAATCAACGATTTAGTTTGCTCTGAAAATTCGTGAAAAAATATTTTTGTAAAGATCGAAAGAAAACTAAACTTTTTCTCCTTTATGACTTTGCGATAAAATGTAAGATTTCAGAGTTACATTAAGTTAATGCAAAAACTCTGAAAAATCGCCGTGACCGAACGATGAGTCTAAAAAATCTAAGAAAAATCGGCAAGTGTACCTGTTGTAGAGTAGAATACGGAAAAAAATTGGCGACCAATTCGGTGAGGGTCGGGGTCAAACTCTGTTCACGTTCATTTGGACTACCCCATATATATATATATATCTGGAATATATATATACATATCATGATAAAAAGTATTTGAAAACAAACTGTTCATTGAGTTTTATTATCTCCCATTTTTTTATTCATATTGCCGAATCAGTTGAAAAATATGCAACACGGAATCTGATTGGATTAGACTATGTTTTTAACAAAAAATATGGAAATAATTTGAACTCATCGGGTTCGGTGATTCAGCTTTTGAATAATATGCCCATTGATTGAACATCAAAAACGGATTCCATGATAGTTGTGAGCGTTGGTTGCGTATTTTTTAACAAACCAAATGATGAATATTTCTCTTGCTAGGAATAATAATACTGATAATGATGATCATTATAATCAACGAAACTTCGAGAAGTCCGATGCAGCGGATATATTTATAGACCGACGGAGAATCACTGTATTTTTTTTTCTACTCATGTACCTTTTTTATGCCAGTTTCGTATGTATGTATGTACCTGATTGATAACCAAGAAATATATTGACGGCTGAGATTACCAACATCGTCTTTCAGATGTTGGCTCAATAAAGGCGTAGCTCAGAATTCGTTTGAAAAACATCGTCCTTCGGAATATGACTCAAAAACATCGTCGTTCATGTTTTCATAACTGGAATTTCTAGTATGAAAAAATAAACGACGATTCCGTTGAACCAAATTCTGAACGACGAGGGTTTTGAACCGATTTCTCAACTACAACGTTGTTGAATCAACTCCTGAAGGACGATAATGTTATTCTCAGTCGTAAATAAATAGATTCTTTATGATAAAAAAAAAACATTTAAAAACACACATTTGAGTTTTATTATCCCCTCTGTTATTAATAACGAAGTCAGTTGAAAAATATTAGAGCTCGCAAATCATTATTTGGACGAAAACTGACAGCTGATGCCACACCTTTGCATAGAAAGAATAATTCTCGATTCATGAATAATAATTGAGCTGAATTCAGCTTATCGCTTCGATTTAGATTCAAGACTAAAATACACGATAGCAGACTATACCAAGAATCTTGAACATTTCCTGAATCCAGAATATCACAAGACTTGGACCGAGATATTTGGATTCAATGTTGAGTTATTTTTTGATTTGAGAATAGTTGTTTTTTATCTGTCTGTGGATGTGCAGTTTTCATACGGGGGGGTGCTGTGATAATATAGAAGTTGAGTAGTATACACACACGAATAGAAAAATCAGTAGTAGATAATGAAAAATGGATTAATTAGACGTTCTCAGAGTACTCTTTGAGTAAAAAATCACGAATATCGACATATCGATGCGTATTTAAAATCCAGTTACGCGCTAAAAGTGTGACGTGCAAAATTTCCTTTTTCGAGATTTCGGTCTTTCGAAGTTTTACTTTTCGAGATTTCGGTCTTTCGAGATTCTGGTCTTCTGGAAAATTGGCCACTCGGCATTTTAGAGTTCGGAAGTATCAACCTTTCTACATCGCTAATTTCGACATAATGCTTATTCAAAGTTTAAATTGTCGGAAAAAATATTTTCGAATAACTGAGCATTCCAACAAGTTCGTTATTGTATCCATACGCTGAAATGGTCATTCTAAGTAATTGACATTCGAGAAAAATGAATTCGAGTTAATTTTCCTCTCGTGATTTTTGAATTCTTATTTTTTAAATTCGAGTTACTGGTCGTTTTACTTTTTGGTCTTCCAAAATTTTGACCCCCACCCAAATTCTCTGAAGATCGAAAAATCGTATAAGATAGTAATTTTCCGAATAGATTTTCAGTATTCTACGAAAAAAATTACGACATTCATTACATTTTATTGGGGATCCGAATTTTCTTAGTTTTTCGTAAAAAGGCGTAGAAGAGCATAGAAACACGTAAAAATTCCTACTATTCTACGAAAATTTACGAAATTTTATGACAATTTTTCAGAAGTTCGTATTCTGGTATTTGTCCATAGAAAATCGTAAAAAATCGTAAAAATTCTTACTATTTTACGAAATGTTATGACGATTTCGTAGGACTTTTTTTCATTTTCGTATATTTTCATGAAAAATCGTAGAAAATCGTCAAAAATTCTAGAAATTCGTAAAAACTCTAACTATTTTACGAAAGTTTATGAAATTCATTTTACACTTTTCATTAATTGAAAGTTCCTTTTTCTTTCGTAATTTTTCGTGTTAAGTCGTAGAAATTTCGTAGAAATTCTTAGTTCTTCGTAAAACCTCGTAATTTTTCGTAGAACTTCGTATCTACCCGAACAAAGTTGTATGATTTTCTACACATTTCTACAATTTTCTACAAATTTTCTACGATTTTCTACGAGAAACTACAAATTTATACAAATTCATACGATTTTCTACGAATTCTGGTTTCGTAGTTTCTCGTGGAAATTCGTAGTTTTTTCGTAGAAATTATTTTCACCAGGGTCAAAATCCCCTCCAAATCCTAAAAGTTTAATATTACTTATTACTCGATCCGAGCAGTACTTTCCGAGATGAATCAGGTGGAAGATTAAAATGGAACACCCGGTATATGAACTAGGTAGGTAATCTTTTAGAACTCTATTTGCATTGTAATCAATTGTGAGACGGAGGTTTCGTCCCAGACGTTATCAGGAGTTCTGCAGTGGCATTCTACATTTTTTCATTTCACGTTATTTCAGTTATTTCAATCTTTTTTTTTTTCATTTCAAATCAATTTGTTTCTGATTATTTTATTTTTTCTCACTTATTTCTTGTTATTTCAATTATTTCTCAACATTTAATTCATTTTCGCAGTTATTTCTCAATACTCCACGAGCTATTGAGACGTTACTTAAACGAGTTACTTCTCTCTCGAGATCACCTAATGGCAACAACGAATATTCGGGAATTTTTATTATTTTTTTTTAATACTTTCAATCTTTGAATATGAATACTTTTATTATGTGGAATAAACGAATGGATAAAGTGTTGTCTTCGTAATGTGTTCATTTCCATACGCTTAATTCCAAGATTATGGAAAAACGATTGATTACCATATTTTTTACCTCTCCTAGATTCTTAATCTTCTGGCTCCAATTTATTCTAATTCCTTTTGATACATCTGTGAATACCGCCTCGAGTTTGAAATTCCCGTCAATGAACGTTCCAAATTGATCTGATCACCTGTATATCCTTCGGTTTCTGAACAATATTTCAGGTAACTGTTAAAACTGTGATGAGAAATAATTCAGATTCCATGCTCTCATCCTTAAAATCATAAATATTTTACGTATGTATATCTTATCAGACAGCAAATACAAGATCACAGTTACGTAGGTAGCAGCGATGTATAATGTCAGCTTATCAGGAATCATCTCTCAATATTTCTTTATATTTGTCGATACATATATATATATAAATATCGATAAAGATACAAATCGGCATACATGGCGAGAAGATATTGGTATGAAAGGTGGTAAGTAAATGTTTGAATAATGAAACCCGAGTTACAACATTAGTGAAATATATTAGACATTCATGTGGTATGCGCGTAAAGCAACTGTTATACATGCGGCAAGGTTATGTTTTCCGTACGAGTCACTGTTTTGACTATGGCGAGCCTGAGGCAAAGCCAGCAGAGAGTACGAAGCACTTAATCCTTGCCGAACAGTCACTTTACGCGTGCGCCCCATACAATTTTTTTTCCGAAAAAGGCATTGAACGTCACTTTGACGCCAGTTGAGATCCGCACGAACTGCGTATAGAAACTGCGTTATGATGACTTTATGCCGCAACTTTGGGCTGCGCACTTCGAGCTGCGCACCAAAGTTGCGGTATAAAGACTTTGAACCGCAACTTGGAACTCAGCGGTACCAAGTTCCACTTTACGGATCGAAAACAGGCGTCGAAAAGTGACTTTTCAATGCCTGTGTCGTATCGCAGGAGATGTGAAGTGTCTTTTTGTGCCTGTGTGCTGTACATAAAGTGGCCCTTTTTGCGACGGGACCGTGACATAACAATATAAACTTCCACTCTTCGTTAAAGACCGACCGACCGATCAGTTTGCCTCCATGGTGCACGGATGCTATTGTCGTATCCTAACCTACCTCTGAGCAATCTTCTCCATGTTTTTTTTTTGTATTTTCTGCATCATATTCTCTTTGTTTTTGATAATCATTGTTTTTTCAGGTGCTAGACTTCCAACTTTCTTTTTCTTTTTATATCTTATTGTTTCAATCTTTTTGTTTTTACTTTATATATTTTCCTTTCAATTTCTGTACTCACTTCGTTGTCTAACATTGCCATAGACATGGTCAATAAATCTATCTATCGATCTGAAGCAAGATAGCTCAACATCTTCACGTGGTTATAACGATAACCGTCGAGATATCAGCAGCAATTTGATCTAACCTCTAAATATTCGATGCAATGTTCAGTGCCGAATGAGGAATATCATATAAGCGCTAATTGCGCGACGAGGCTAAGTAAGTCTACTATGAGATATGACGCGAGTAGATAAATGGAGATCTCACAAGCAAAAGTTTTTCGAACATGTAATATTACAGATCCACTCTGCGAAGATCTAGGTGGATCTACGATTTTCAAAAATTTATATCCACGGAGATCCAAATTAGATCTCTGGAGATGTAAATTGGACCTAACATCAAAACGATTCTTTCCCACAATGGATGCAAAGGCGTTCAACAGGATATAATTTATTCTCGTTTTCCCAGCACACAAGTCATGTCGGAAGAGATGAAATGCATGTGTTCAAATACACGGTACAATTGTTTATGTTATTTCGATCGTCATGTTAATAATAATAATTTCATGTTTATTCGATTATTTATAGATTTAAGGGGGAAGGGTATAAATTTAGAATTCTGATCATCGTACGCCTCGCAGGGGGAGGAATTCGAAGATTGTAACTAACTGCGTCATGGGGAGGGGGGTTACTGAATCTGCAAAGAATAGTGAACACCTTTTATGGACGCCCTCTCGCACTTGATTCTTCATTTCACCAACGATCGCTTCTGGCGGTTCACACCGATATTGACTCGCCACTGCCTGTTCATCGGGTATATCTGATACAGGGGAAAACGAATTCATAATTCGGAAAATTGGTGCAGCTTATAATTAAACGCATCGAAGGTAAGTTATCGGTCAATTTGTTAGATTGAATTTATACCTGTTTTTCTTCCTTTGTTCCTATGAATATGTAAAGAAATTCCAAATTCAGAATAAGTTCACTCAAGAAGGATTTGTATTAATGATTTTTTTGCATCTGCCACTCAACGCAATTGGAAATATGCAAATTAAATATAAATTTACATACCAGTCGTGTCCAACGCTAGCCTTTCCTCGCTATCATTTTCCAGTTCACACAGTGTAAATACTTTGAGTTCAATTCTCATGTAAACCCTTCAGTCGCTACTCAAGGAAGATGAAGAACCAATCAGGACGTATAACTACGAAAAATTGTTCGATTGAAACTAAGGAACGGTACTTTTAACGAGCATCGGACAATTCCGATTTAAATTCGCCCCACGGCAACTTACAAATCCGTGCTAAATAGCGTAGAAAAAATTTCAAAAATTGCTTCCGAAAATGAGTTTTATTGTTAGATTACGGAATCGATTTCAATCAACTCTATGCATACAACGATCCTGTTCGACAGAGTTACGACTTTTAAAAATCAAGTAATGTTCCTGAGAAGGTGGATGCTCTAATTATACACATATTTACGATTGTATAATGACTTGGAAGCATATTGTGAGCATTTCTGTTTCGAATAGTATCAAATTCAACTCCATATGAACCCAGGACTGACTTTAGGGGGGCTATTGAGCTTAAGCCGGCTCTAACTTTGCCGCGATATTCGGCACTGTGCGGGGGTATATATACTCGATCCCAAAGGTGAGAAATTCTGCATTTCGAGACCGACTTCCGTGCCAGAGATATCACCAGTGCAATTGGTAACTTTTTATCATCTTTTGACTTCGCTGAATGTTTTCGATTACATTCGACATACATTTTTTCCTTTTAATCAGAGCAAATTAAATTTCAAACAGTTGATGAATTATTTGACTGATTGGAATGTTAGCGAGTGTTATTTACTTTTTCTAGGAAGTAATCTTCTATTTCAAACGAGCAAAATAATTAGTTTCGGCAAAAATATTTATGTGTGTGCTTTTTCATTATATGAGGGTATGTACTAATTTTCTACTATAATAATTTCTACTCATATACGTACCATTATATCGTCTGAATATTAATTTTGTATTTGACATTTTTGTTTTTCAAAGTTCATACATTTTTTATGTTTACGATTTTATACATTTTGAACATCCAGTTCATCATGGCACTACGTTTGTGCCTGGCTAATCAATTAGGGTACACTGAGAGAAATTTATAGTTATCGTTACTATTCATGTGAGTTATAAATGGCCTCGAACATTTTTTTATAGTAACCGAAACTATAATATAGTATTCTCAACCATTATTTGGGTTTGATTGAATATTTTTATAATCCTGTCAATCATAAAATCCGTTAACTATATAAATTTCTCTCAGTGTAGAAGCACCGTTCTGGTGCATATATTTCATCGAATTATTCGATTACTAGCATAAATATATATGGCTTGAAGAACATCTAGGATACAGTTTTTCAATAATTTATTAGTTCCTAACCAATTTAATCAAAGGTTGTCTCGTTTCCTATGGCCACTCACGTTGCAATCGATGGCCAGAGACGGTACTAAGGTGGCCAAAAACGGTGCATCTGAAGTACCAATATTTTTTTACATGATTATTAACCTCCTCATTCATTAGACGATTCGAGTCGTTAATTTCCTATCAAATACTTGAATTTTTTCAGAACATATGCACTGTTTTAGCTTGCCAAAGGCTCAAAGAGGAGCTTTACACTCACCAACTTGTCTGCTTGTAAATTTTGATACCTAGCTCACCTCTAAGACTCAATAAAGATACACAATCTTTCAAAACGAGTTATCAAGACTTCTAATGTTGAGATGAGGAATTCCGAAACTGCGTTTCTCAGTTGTGAATTTATTGCTGACTTTACAATTTGCGTTATCAAGGTATTAGCGTACAGCGCATGCGTCTCTTTTATGTAAAACTCACCACTTCATTTGCACAGCTGAAATGAGCCTGATTACACGTCATGATTATCATAATAATTAAAATCTCATGAATGCTTGTAAAGATCACTTGATGGCCCACAAAGAGGGACAAAGATTTTTTAAATACTTATCAAGGCTTATATACATAATATTCAGATCTGAAATCACGATACTGCTTTCTTTGGTTGCATAATGCTATTGTCCGTCATTGTATCGCGAGCTATCTCTTCAGCACCTGTGACTCATCGATCCGATCATCCTTGATCAGTTATTTATAGCCTTTATACAGTTCGCAGAACTTGAGACATCTTCTGCCTTTTTGGTAGCAATCCTTGGTTTCAAATCTTCATCACTTCTCTTTCTTCATAAAGATCTACATACCATGAAAATTTGAATCTTTTCGTACTTGGTTTTGGTGCAGTTTCTTCTCCTTTTAGGGGTTCCAATGTCATAGCTTTTTTCATTTTTGATATGGGGAATATTGAATCTGTATCGTTTTTCTTCTTTCCTTTATAAAATGTGTTGCTGGTTATGAATCTGAAAGCCAATATAAGGAATTTTTGGTTCATTTTTATCAAGTAATGAATCGATTTCCGAAGTCATTATATTCGACTTCTTCCTCTACATCGTTATGAGAACTTATTCTAGGTCATTTTCCAACTATTGCCGAATAATAGTTCACGTGGGCTGTCACGATGTAGAAATTTGACACGTTCATATTATTACATCTTATTAATTCATCGACACAAAAGATGCTCCATGATTTGTTTGATCATGTCCTAATCATTTTTGTCCAAGTCAATTTATACACAAACTCCCTTTTCCAGAATAGAAGTAGTAGCACAGACAGGGTGTTGGCGAGTGCCACTAAATATTCTTCAGGGTTATCGTCACAGAGACTAAAAGATCATGGAGCTCATTACGACCAGTTTCATTCTCCAATTTTTCGGAGTACTAATTGCCATCGTTGGTGCAGTGTACTTGTACATAAAACACGTTACCTACAATTATTGGAAGTCCCAAGGAATCGTTCAACCCGAATGCATCACTCCGTTTGGCCAGTTGCTGCCGGTGTTCACATCGAAGAAGTCGATCGGTAACCAACGATTATAGGATCAATTTAATTTCCCAGAACACAGAAGCTCGTGGCATCGACATTGACGGGATACTTTTCTGTTCACGTATCCCAGGTGAATTGATAGCTGATGTGTACTCGCAGTTCAAACAACATCCCGTAGTCGGAATGTATTCGGTCATAACACCTTCTCTGGTGATTTGTGACCCGGAACTCATCCGCTTTGTGATGACAAAGAAGTTTTGGCACTTCCAAGACCGCGGTATCTACTCAAACGAGAAGCTTGACCCTCTGTCGGGGCACCTCTTCCTGGCGTCTGGTCTGAAATGGAAGAACCTGAGGAGCAAGTTTACCCCGACTTTCTCCCCCGGTAAAATGAAGCATATGTTCTCAACGATCTTAGAATGCTCTGACAATCTCGCAGAGTGTGCAGCCCTCGAAATAAAGCAGAACAAACTCGTCGAGGTCAGGGATTTACTAGCAAGGTGAGTCAAGATGACGAAGAGATTGATCGTTGTATCGATCTTCTGTGATCATGATTTGGGTGCAGATTCACATGTGACGTCATTACCTCCGTTGCCTTCGGAATCGACTGCAACAGCCTCCGGAATCCGAACGCGGAGTTTCGTTCGTGGAGTCGAAAGATATTCACGGCTAAACCCATCATGAATACATTGATGATACTTTACCCGCCCTTGTTACGCTTCTTTAACATCACCACCACGGACAAAGGAGTCTCGAATTTCTTCATCAACGCATTCAAGGAAACGGTCGAATACAGGTTGGCTAATAAAATAGAAAGGAAGGACTTTTTGGACTCATTGATGCAGCTAATCGACAAGGGTTACTTGGACGGTGACGAGGCCGCGAAGAACGTTGACATTTCAGGTAACCAAACGATACCCCCATAGATTCAAGTTCCAAGAGAACAAAAATCGCTAAGCGCTGTTATCTCGAAACGCAGAGGACGCCAATGGCAGAATTACGATGCTCGATGGGGCCGCGCAGGCCTTCGTCTTCTGGATAGCTGGCTTCGAGACTTCATCTACAACGGCAACTTACACCCTCTACGAACTGGCGCTGAATCAGGATGTCCAGGATGAGGTGGCCGAGGAGATAAACAGAGTTCTCGCTGAGTCGGGGGGCCTGACTTACGAGAGTATAAACGCAATGCTTTATCTGCACAAAGTACTTTCCGGTGAGTCTGTAAAAACAATTGAATGGACCAGAAGAACCGTGCGATTCATTATCGCTCCACTTTTTGTAATTTTGTTTCCCAGAGGCGATGAGGAAGTATCCTCCCGTCCCATTCCTGAACAGAGAATGTAACCAAGACACTGAGCTGCCGGAAACTAAAATTACTGTCAAAAAGGGAACAGCAATCGTCATTCCGGTACTCGGGCTGCATTCGGACCCCGAAATATATCCCGAGCCGGATAAATTCGACCCGGAAAGATTCAGCGAGGAGAAAATCGCCGGTCGACACAGTTACGCTTACCTGCCGTTCGGCGAGGGACCCAGAAATTGCATCGGTAAGTTGTAATCATGGACTGATGGCAGGGCCGGCGAGTTACGAAATTTCAGGGTGTGGAGTTGCTCAGATGACGGGGGACGGGGGGGGCGAAGGCTCTTCTCAATATTTTTGGCAAAGTTTTACTAAGTACCTTTGATTATTAGTTTTTATCACAGGCTTTTCAAAATCCATTGACAAATTCTAATTTTTAATCAAGACTATCGGGGTGTGGAGTGCTCCACACACTCCACACAGAAGTCGCCAGCGATGACTGATGGCACCGTGAACCTACACTGATGGACTCGTTAATTTTTTACAGGAGCGAGGTTCGGCCTGATTCAGACAAAGATCGCGCTTATCACGATTCTTTCCAAATACTCCGTTCATCCGGGACCAGGCATGGAAGTACCCTTACCCATTGACAAAGGAAATTTCCTCCATGGCCCGATTGGCGGCGTGACACTCCGAATGGAGGAAAGAAAAAAATGATTCATCGTACCGTCGAATATCACCTCCTACAGGAACCGTTCTCCTTTCAGAATAAAATAAGGTTGACGCTGCGTTATGACACAGTTCGCTTGTTGAAACCCAATACGTAGTAATAGTAGATTTCTGTGAGTGTCAGTATCTCCTCAAATATTTCATTTTTCCATCACATTCTTTTCAGATGACTTTATAATCACTCGATCATCATTCACGAATATTCAGAACAGGACACTCGGTGAATTTATAAATATTCTGTGAATGTAAAACTTGAGAATGTTGTTTAACAGCAGGCAGAGGCTCCGAGAAAATGCAATTCGTTTCTTGAAAACAAATTGACTTTCCTTATTTGACAACATTTCAGTGTTTCGGTTCTCCTTAGTCTCCCTAGGAAGGCCTAGTTTGGTCAGTAATGTTACATTCAGCTGAAAACGCACAGCGATTAATTTTGTTTCTATCTCCGCAGCATTCGATTTTTTTAGATTCTCAGACTTAATTAGATGGTCATCAATTTAACTTATGGAAACTTGAGTGGTTGTCTAATCTGAACTGCAGCTATCCGAATGTTTTCCAGAGTGCAATGGTCTCATCGAAATATGCCTCCGGACTAATATTCGTTCAAGTTCCGTGTCCGTTCATGTTGTTCTGAGAAATAGAAACTCCGCTGCATTTTCCAGAGACTATGAAAACATGCATAAAAGCGTCATTACCGAGAGCGCGTTCAGTTTTACATTTCCAATCACCGAGACAGAAGCCTCGGACATTAGAGATTCTAGCGATCCAGTTATATTCTAAAATGACCAAGTTTTCAAACGCATTTATCTTCGGTGTTGTCCTGTTGGGAGCCTTCTCGTTCTGCAATGCGGGTATCGCAGATCAGCTGTTGGGGACTACCGAAAGGCTTTTAGGAGACAGAGCTTTTGTTGCCAGAGAAATGCCATGTATATTGGAGAAGCTATGAGCCGCTTGACGGTTTCATGGGAGCCTGATGGTATAATTGCCATCCAGACGTCTCGTAATGAACCTTCGATCTATCCTAGTGAGTGCGATTTCACTAATTAAAAACTTGGACTTGATAACGTAACCTCTAACCCCAAGCCTGTGTTGTTGACAGATTCCAATGGCTCTATATCGACGCCCGATACGAATAAAAGCACGTTTCAGATTCCGGGTGGAAAAGAGCACGTTTCAGATTCCGGGTGGAAAAGAGCACGTTTCAGATTCCGGGTGGAAAAGAGCACGTTTCAAATTCCGGGTGGAAAAGAGCACGTTCCAAATTCCGGGTGGAAAAGAGCACGTTTCAGGTTGACTCGGATACTAGCACATTTCGGGTTGACTCGAATACTAGCACGTTTCGGATTGACTCGAATAACAGCACGTTTCGGTAATATTATAATCCGTCTAACAATGGCAATCGGATTACAATATTAACGAAACGTGCTGTTATTCGAGTCAATCCGAAACGTGCTAGTATTCGAGTCAACCCGAAATGTGCTAGTATTCGAGTCAACCTGAAACGTGCTCTTTTCCACCCGGAATCTGAAACGTGCTTTTATTCGTATCGGGCGTCGATATATTCGTCACTTGGAATAGCAGTAAAATGTATTGAATAATATTTTGTGTAAGTACACGGGAGCCTTATTGTAATTAAAGAATGTATGTTTGATAAATAAAATCATTTTATTTCTGAAGAGGGCCCTCTTTACGGGCTGAAACGTAAACGAGGATTTGATTATGACCTAAGACTACCAATATTTCATCAAAGATCGTCTATGGATAAAAAAAAAACGAAGGATTCTGCCGAATATCAATAAGGTACAGGCGATGATAAAACTTTATTGAATATTCAGAAGTGATCACGAATTAACGATTCAAGTACTTGCGTCAATACAATATGAATCAGACTCGACAATCGGGGTAAGCGAATCCCGTCATTGAAATGTCCTCTATACCATATCTATATACGAAACGACTGAAGATTATCGAAGGCCCGTTGATGCTATAAGGTGACTTAATTTTGAGCGGAAAAATCATCTCATGTCTTTAACCATGGAAGGGGTGCATCACGGGGGAGGCACCGACTCTTCTCGTTTGGATATCATTCTGAACGTCTTTCGGTTTTTGAATCACTATTTTCGGATAATCAGTGACTAATTATCTGTATCGTGATATTCCTCACGGTATTTTGTATTGCAACATGGTTAGCGAGCGACGTTTGAAAACTTTATTGGCACAGCCTCGAAATAAGAACAGTATGCCTTGCAAATTTCATCCAAATCGGTTCAGCGGTCCGAACGGATTCAAACTTTTCATGCAGGTTTTGCAAATAAAAAAACCTTTTCACATGTCACGTGACTCGGAAGGGAAAAGTAATCGTTTTTATAAGGGCCTCTGAATTTTATTCTTTTGTATTCGGAATCTGTGTTGGGAAATGGAAAATTTATACGATACAGTGAATGAATACTTTCGAAATTGATTTTTATTGCTCACAATCTTATGCAGCTATGAATTATTGTCACTGGTACATACATATTC
This sequence comes from Euura lappo, assembly GCA_018257835.1. Lineage (NCBI taxonomy): Eukaryota > Metazoa > Arthropoda > Insecta > Hymenoptera > Tenthredinidae > Euura > Euura lappo. The sequence goes on from JAEUYN010001072.1 coordinate 116,471, forward strand.
AGTAATCAACTGGAAGACGTACTGGAAGAAAGTGGTAGTCTCTCGTACAGCAGATGATTTCCGTTCTTCCACAAGAAGTTCTTCAGATTAGCACAAGCGGTTCCGAATATTCCGCTTCGCGATAGCTGCTAAGAAGTGGCCTGCGAATCGATTCACCAAAATTCGTAGATTAATATATTCAGCATCTTCGTATCAGGTGATACTGTCGACGACACTCACCAATAGTATCTTCCGCTGCTTCGGTTCAGCTGGACTGGCATGGGATTTATGATTATCCAGATCCACCTGAGAAAGTGAAATTACGATTCAACGGCAATTACCAGTACACATTGAAAAAATAATTTAAGAAATCATCACATTTTAGTTGATGTATGAAATAGTATAAAATGTCACAATATAAGATCGTAGTTCAGTAGTACTAAACTGGTGGTGCAATTGAAATCAGGGATCGAATGTTGAGTATCAGATACGTTTGCCTAACTGGAGGCTAAGGAAATAGATCAATTTATGAAAGCCTAATTGGAATTTGGTTTGTAGCAAACGATAGATCTCAGTATGACAATTATATTTCTAATGGTACGATTGTTTTCGACTTACTTTCGGCAAGCTTGTAAGCAGCATTCAAAATCACACCGATTCGGAACTTTACGGCGACGATTAAATTAGTTATTCTGCTCACAGCAGCTCCGTTCTCAGTGCTGGTCTCTAGAAATTAAAAGATACCTCAATAATTTAGACAATTTTCAAGTGCTTGATGCGCGATATTCTAGATGGGCACAATCGTCTCCAACTCACTTCCGGGTTTCAGTCCACTTCTTTTCAAATCGGTTATGACTCTGGATTTTATTGATTCGAGTACAGCTGAAATTGGATCATACAGAGGTTATGATCGAGTCGTCTTTGACTCTCACTCAGTTCTAACAACAGCTGGATGAAAAGCAAGCTAGGCTTGATGTATTTTTCGAATGAGTGTTACTTACTCTGGAATCTGGTAACCATTTCCGATTTCTTTCCTGAAAATGAAATATGTGCATCATGACAAAGTGGAAATTCACCAATTGACGCATGATATAACGGCAATGAGTGAAAAATAATGAAATCTGAAGAATTGAAATAGGAAATCTCGATCGATCTAGTATAAAATTTGATCGGAATCAATAAAAACAATTCCTCGACTTCACCCTGATATGTGAAGCGAACAGTAAAAAGTAGATCACAAAAACATTTGGCGTGTCTAATGGCATAAGGTCGTAAGCGCCAAAAACAAGATTTTGGTGGCAAAAGGTTTTATATATAAAATAATTTTTTTTTCACGCCATTCGCTCTGAAAACGGCCAAAACGTATAGATCAATTGAAATTACGAGATCAAAAAATGTAAGGGCAAAAGGTCGTAAGTTTGGCGGATACGTCGTTCTTTCATTACAATTTTTAAGGAAAAATAAAAAACGACGTAAAGGCAAAACGTTATGAGCGCCATTTTTTTTCATAATTTTCAATGATTTTTCCAAATAGTTGTAAAAACTCGTAAATCGCAAAGATAAACTGAAAGAACGACCATTAAAAAAAAATTCGATAAAAAATATTGTTAGTTAAAAGCAGAAGGTCGTAAGCGCCATTTTGATTTTTTTCATTTTTTCATGATTTTTCCAAATAGCTGTAAAAACTCGTGAAACGCAAAGAAAAATCGAAATCGACGTCGTTTCGAAAAATTCGATAAAAGAAATCGCAGTTAAAAACAGAAGATCGTATCCGCTCAACTTACGACCTTTTGCACTTACATTTTTCGATCTCGCAATTTCAATTGATCTATACGTTTCGAACGTTTTCAGAGCGATTGGTGTGAAAAAAAAATTATTCGAATTTATACCATTATAAACAGCAACATGTCGTATAATGGCGCTTACGTCCTTATGTCATTAGACACGCGATTTTTAAAGGGTAAAATCGTCTCTAACTCACCCCCGATACCCTTTAGGATAGAAGGTACAGTTTCTGCGAAATAGGTTCCGATTTTCATCACAGAATCTGAAATAAAAATTGAGACAAAGATAATTTGAGCGTTTTGGTAGACATATAAATTGGTCAAGTAAGTGTATCCACTCATCACTTACCAGCGTCTGCGGGGGTCAGCTGGGAACCGCTAACTGAAAATAAAATAGGTACATCAGTAGTTTTTTTAATATTTGACACATGTCTTAGTAGCTATCACTTGAATATCTTCATTGGGTGACATTGTTTTGAACTTACTGCGGGACGTCCGGTTAACATCTTCCGCAATTTTTGCCAGTTCGGCTTCGACTTTTACCACGTCATCTGAAATTTAAGTAAAGAGGACTGTGATCAAGTCGTCATTCCGCGGTGCTCGACTCGCTTGAACTAAATTCGAACAACAAGTGAATATCTGTCATTATCGAAAATCTCTGTATCTTTAACTCACTGTTGATGGAAGCCTTGGTTGGATCGACTCCTGAAACAAAAATCAGGATATCATGACAATACTTGACGAATCGAGTGGAACCTGACATGTTGAAAATGGTTTGAACATGAAGAGAATAAAATGGGTCCACCCTAGCAAATCGGACCACACCTAAATCACACCAAAACGACACGGTGTAGCTGCTCGTTTTCCACACCATTTTTACACCGATTTTACACCTTACCAATTTTACACCTATTTTACACCAATCTTACACCCACCCATTTTACACCCATTTTACACCGATTTTACATCCATTTCACACAGAACGGATTTTCGAAAAAAAAAAAATGAGATATCTGAGTCGGGATCGAACCACCATCCTTCGAATTTCCGAGCAGTGACACTACCGTCTGAGCTACAGTACTTCATGGTAATGAAAGCAAGTTTTAGGTTCATAAGCTATGATATGATTGTGATTGATTTTCAGTTTCTTTGAAGAAGTTGGTACACCTCGATCCGAATAGATAAGGTGTGCAATTGGCGTAAAATCGGTGTAAAATGGGTGGGTGTAAAATCGGTGCAAGATCGGTGTAAAATGGGAGGGTGTAAAATCGGTCTAAAACTGGTGGGTGTAAAATGGGTGTAAAATGGGTGTAAAATGGGTGGGTGTAAGATCGGTGTAAATATGGTGTGGAAAACGAGCAGCTACACCGTGTAGTTTTGGTGTAATATTGGTGGCAAATTGGTATTTTACCAAAATTACACCGAAATCATACCACCCTGAAAACACACCAAAATTACACCAAAAATAACGGTGTAAATGAATTCGCTAGGGCAAACAAAGAGCATAACGTTGAAAAAACACATTTTATCTATATCGTGATGATGTACGCATAGTTTTTATTTTTAACGATGCAATGAATCGTACCACCTGCAGAACATACGTGCTAAAAATGTTAAGTGTGCTGTTAAATATTTCGTGACACAACACTTCAAAAGTTGATTGCTCTTGATATACATAATTTCGACGAATGGTCGATTTTCCACTTCAGTACCATTTTACGGTTTTAAATTTTACTTCCTTCCGTGATACTAAAATGTAGGCAGAACAATTCGATAAGTCCGCAGAATAATTGCTGCAAAATAACTGTACCGTTAAATATTTCGAGACACAATACTTGAAAAATTGATTGCTTTCGATATACGTCCATGAGTTCTAGTTTGGCTGTTGGACGCGGTTTTTACTGAGTAGAATGTTATAATATATAAAAAAAAAACATGGAATGATTTTGAGATTGTCGGGGTTTAACACTGGTCGAGTTGGCGTGGAATGCCCCGTATGTATTTTCTAGCGTACCCGATTGAAATAAGTATAAGTGAGGTTTTGTTGTATTGGAAAATAGATCAGTATCTGCAACTTACCGCTGGCAACACCCACGCACACCAACGAGGCGACGAGAAGACAGACGATCTTGTTCATGTTGAAGGTAGCCACTTACTTCGTTAGAAAGAGGTTTCTGATTAGAATTCATCCGATCCGTCGTATTTATACACAGTAGAGAGACCCCCTACCACGTCGACAACAGAGCATGCTGGAGTCGGGCTTTACCCCCCGTACCCGGTTTTCACTTGTTTTTACTGATATCAAAGCTTCCGCGTCACGAACGCGAAGGCTATAATTACGAAGGCCATGGGGCAACGGAATTTCGAAATCTGTTGAATTGTAAATAATGATAATAATAATAATAATAATAATGATAATTTAAAAAAAGTTTGATGAGGCCCTTGTTTTGTGAAGTTCAAATGGTTTCTGGAGGAAAAGGAAATAAAAGGACAGGGGATAATCGGGATACGTGATATTACTTTTATGCACTTGCCCCATTGTTAAAGCAATTGTTGCGTTACCATAATTAGATGTTTCCATAATTTTGAACCGGTCCCTGACGTTATCCTCACGATTATATTTACGCGCCACACCATCTCTAGGGCGCTTCGGAAATATAGCGAACGCAGCGCTACGTCTGGCTCTACGGCCAACGGGCGAAACGCCCAATATGGCCGCGACCACCAGTTGACATCGACAATTATCATTTTATGCAAAATACCATATCCTGTCTCTATTAGTGCATGAAATAAAGAAGTTTTGCAATATGAATCTTCGGAATTAAATATAGAATTGCGCTCACCAATTATTTTTCGCGTTCGTGACGCGTAGGCTTTGATATCAGTAAAAACAAGTGAAAACCGGGTACGATGGGTAAAGCCTGACTCCAGCATGCTCTTAAACTTCGTGTGAGTCGTTGTGTCCCACAGGGTAGACGCGAGAGTGGACAAAGTTGTGGACCGCGCATGCGCGAACCTAACCTCACAATCGCGGCTATGCACCGTCTCACTTCAATGTTTTCGCAGCGATATTAAAAATCCCAAATGGGCGACTTTCCCGTGCCGGATATCCGGTTATCCAGCGCATCTCTAAAATAGTAGCTACTCTGAGTTCCTGATGTTTGGGATGGATGCGGTTTTCTATCATGCAATACGTTACCGGAAAGTAAAGGCTTGTTCAATAACTGGGACAGTGTAACTATAATTCGTCGTTGACCTCGTGAAATACGAAATGTAGAGTGATCAAGAGTGGATTTCCACAGTTAACACTAGATGGCGGCTTCATCGTACTGAATAGTGACGTCATAGACCGTTCCTAACGTTATATTGTGACGTAAAGCGATATAACGATGTTCAAATGCTTTTTTTTCGTCGTTATTTGTCACCTGAATTAAAAAATGATGGCTTGAACGGTATTTTTTATATTTATCATTACAAAAAGACTAATGAAAAAATAGGCACCTTTTTTAAGATCTTTGTCGAACGATTACAGTGTCGTTACGTGTTTGGGTGTATCCTTACCGTTTTGGTTTCTCGTTATAGTGTGTGTCGTAAATAATTGGTGGTTCGTTTTATTTTTTTCTCTTCCTCCAAGTTTCGCTTCTTCCGTGTTATTCGCGGAGCACGTATGTATATAAGCCAGCAGCCACTACCACAGCGACTACTTTGCTCGTACGTAATTAAGGAGCCGGAGGAGGAAATCTTGAGGAAGAAGGTGAGAAGGAGAGGAGATTCTTTCGCTACAACTCAAAAGATCCAACCTCTCTAATACCTTGTGTGTCGCTGCAAGCGAAAGAAACGGCCGGCAGTTAACGACAGCTAATGATCACTGGGAGATCTTTTTTTCTTCTTTGGGTTATCTTTCTTTTTTTTTTACTCACTTGTTGTTGTTTTATTGAGGCAACGATCTCTGTATGTTATACAGATTGAATTTGAGTTTTTTACATTGATTACAGCAAATTCTTCATTAAAGTCATACAAATCTCATGTTTCGTTAAATTGTGCAATACATAAAGGTTCTTTGAATTTCAACAGGCATACTGAGGGAATATTACGACAATAACTGCGGTAATTGTGGCCCAGAAATAACGGCTAGCCTCGCCAGAATCATAGCGACCCTGAAACGCGACCGAGGAGGAAATAACTCCGTGAATTGACGTGTCAATAGTCCGTGAATTAATTCGTAAATCACTGAATTAACAAGAATTACTCGAATCAATGAGAATTACCTGAATTAAAAGTGAATTACTTGAATTCACGAGAATTACCTGAATTAACCGTAAATTACTTGAATTAACAGTGAATTACATTATTACTTGAATTAACAGTGAATTACGTGAATCAATGAGAATTATCTGAATTAAAACTGAAACACTTGAATTAACCAGAATTACTTGAAGTAACGAGAATTACCTGAATTAACAGTGAATTACATCGAATTAACAGTGAATTACTTGAATGACTTGAAAAAAACCCAGCGAATTACATTGAATTACAGTGAATTACTTGAATTAACAGTGAATTACTTGATGTAATAAGAATTACCTGAATTGAAAGTGAAATTACTTGAATTAACGAGAATTGCCCGAATTAACCGTGAATTACTTGAATTGACGAGAATTACCTGAATTAACAGTGAATTACATCAAATTAAGTTGAATTACATTGAGTTTTTCAGAATTAAATGAATTATTTTAAATTGAATGAATTATTCTGAATTGAATGAATTATTCTGAATATTTCAACCCAAGAATTGATGTGTCACTCAAATCTCGAGTTATTTCCTCCTCGAACGCGACTACCCGAATGAGGCCAACGCCTTGATTGCCCATTGGTCGAGAGCACCTGAAAGATGCAATAAGTGATTAGAATATTAAAAACGAACTTTAACTATATTGAAAAAGTGATTATGCATTGTATGGTATGGTGATTGTCTCGGTAATCATGAACCTTTTCTTCCCCTGGCGTCCAAATCAAACAATTCAACGATGCTATATGGCCTCCATCAATAGGGCCGCTTCTTCTAGTCCTCACTCCAGCGCAACCCCCCCTACATTTCTGTTTACGCACATTTGGACACTTGATAATTGTCTGAAATATGTGTGAAATACACTAATGAGGGTCCATTATCGATCAGAAATTGAACTCCATAGCTGTTATTAGTTGAACGCCAGGATGTAGTAGAGGGCGCAGAAGTCAGATATAAAAAAAAAAACGTGGCGGCAGTTACGCCGAGTGAGTTATCAGCTTCCTTTTCTTGGACATTTGGAGTTGTGTGAATCTCACACATACCACACTGTGTTTTATTTACACATTTTCTTAAAACACTTTTCCAATTGGGTATAATATAGAAGCTGTACACGGCATTTATGACCGTTACAATGATAGTCAGGTGTTCAAAGTACTTGTTGCGTGATATAGTACCTCAAGTTACTCATCGCGTTGACAATAAAGCACGACTCGTCTCCGTAGCCAATGTTCGACTGGTTTGTCTGTGCCGAGGTGAACATCCATCAGATAACCTTTCAATCGACTCATAGAGTTAAAAGCAGGTTCCCTGACGACGGATGCATAAAGTGGACATTCGTACTTGGGGGCTTTCGTCATGTTCGTCAATTCCATGGGCCTGTAACGTAGCAGTGGCATTTTGTCCCAGAGAACCTTTGGCGAACTTTCGGCGAGCGAAATCCGTTCAGTATCCCATCTGGCCCCAGTCAAGAATAATCCACTGATCAAAACGTCCTCAGTATCTTCAGAGACCTCGAGGTCATCTGGCTCGTATGTTTGTAGAACTTCAAAGTCGAATTGCACCTCATCCAAAGAAAGTCCTCGGCTTCGTGCGAAGGTCTGACGTACTGCGGCCAGAAATGCTGTGCCGGATGATATGGCGCCGAGCCAGTAGGTGCCTGGTGATCCTGTTTCGAGCCACTCCTTCAGAAAGCGTAGTCTGTTGAGCAGGTCGTCGACGAAGGCGGTCAGCGATTGCGAAGGAGGATCATATGGGCACGCTCTTTGCCAAGTTTTTGGTACTCTTCCCAGGCTCACTTCCCGAGACAATTCCTCCAGCGAGAGAGTCCACTCAACGTGTCCGTCCAATCCGTCCTTCAGAACAAGCGAGGATCCCTTCAACTCGTCGATTAGTACGTTATATCGCTCCAATTCTCGATACAGAACGGCTTTGAGAGGCTGATGGTAACTTATCGGATGCTTTCTTCGGGCCTCTTCAACGTCGAAAGTGTCCGGCAGTTTCGCGCAAACACTCTTCATCAGTTCCGGCGCTGGATCGGCTGGAGCATATTTGTTTCCCTGTGCGTGTGCCAGCCGCATCGCGTCCAGGAAGGCTTTGGTGTCATTGAGTCCACGAATGATACCAGCATTTCCGTTAAGTCCGAAGATCTCCGGTGCCTGATGATCAGGAATGTCGAGTACTTGATCGACGTAATCGCGGTACTCGCACTTTCTCGGTAGCCCGTAGGCGGGAGCAGACGCGAACCTGAAACTATTTGCGCCGTAGACCTCAGCGCTGCAGAATTCCTTGAAGATGGCGGATAAGCTGTGCCTATCAACATCGTCAAGGACTTTTCCACCGTAGTAACATTCCGCGACGAGATAGCCCAGTGCCTCAAACGGTACAGAATCGTATTTGTTTGTCAGGATCTGCAGCTGACGTGCAGCCATGCCGAAGTCTGAGTCGTCGAAGTCGTAGCTCAGGTTCCATCCGCAACGAAGAAACGTCGCGCGCCCTTGAAGGACGGCGTGGAACAAGCACAACCCGTACAGAAGTTTGGTGAAGACTTTATTTTTCCCTGGGCAGCCTTCGAAGTACTCGCGACTGCTGACTGGCTCCGTGTTGTAGCGGCTCGTCAGGTTCCTCTTCAAGTCCGTCGAGGGTTCGTTGGTCATTTTGACTCCACGTTGGAGTACTTCGATGGGAAATTCACGGGTCGGATAGCTCGATAGCCACAGTCTGAAGTCCAGCGATGTGTTAGAGGCGTCGAAGCTCTCACATATCTTTTCCAATACTGGGAGCCAGCTGCCAGCCAAGTGACAGTTCTGAAGGAGTATCCACCAGCCTTGTCGCTGGCCTCGTTTTATAATTGACTTGGCTTGATTCTCCTGCCCTTGACCCAATGAAAGGGATACAAACCTAGCAGAAAATCTTAATTTACCAGCTAACTTTGCGAGTGATATTGTCGGGTCAAATCCAGGGCTCAACAGAAATATCAACGGCACAAGGCAGTTGGACTCCACGAAGGATTTCGCTACGTCAAAGAATGGAGGCGAGGCAAATCTCTCACCCATTCCCTGCTTCACGAACTTTGCCACTTTCATGACGAGCCTGTCTGGTCGCAAGATTCTCATCAAGATTACTTGCTGGAATGGTGTGAGGCGATCGCTCCATGGCGATGGTATAGGAAAGTCCTCAGGATTCTCAAGGTCGTGGTATAACTTCCAGGCGGAAGTATCCGTGCGAAAACTATCCGGAAAATTTCTGAAGGACGGCAGCACATCGCTCGCCGCGCAAATTTCCCTCCAGGATTGTTCAGTCAACCAATCAAAGCCTGGATGCGATTGCGGAGGTTCCATGGAAGCCAGACAAGTTTCACCGCCCAAGAAAAAGTCCACTTCTTCGCGAGTGATTGATTTGGCGTCTAAGAGTATCTTAACGTAGAGGATAAGAGAATAGAGCATTTTGTCTCTCTCAAAAAGACCGCGGGATACACTTTCGTAGAGATTGTTCGTCACAGCGTGTCTCAGATAGTCGAGACGCTTCTGCAGAACGATGCTTCTGTTCGAAGTCTCGATTGATCGTATGTACAAATGGACGAACCATTCGAGGGAGAATCGATACATTGGATTTACGATCGGAAGACCAGCGAGTGTGCGATAAATTGCTGCACTGTGCGCAGAAAATGGACGGTACTTCTGACGGAACGTTTCTATGTGCACCTCGGTTGCCTTGCTCGCTTCCTGTTTCTTCACGATACTCACAGCGAGGTGTTTCGAGGAATCCAACAGCTTTATCGCGTTGTCATCTTCAAGGATGTTGGTGGTTGACGTTGAAAGCGTTATCAATATGTTGTCCTCTTCCTGTTTGAGGTTCTTCTTGTTCGCGGCTCCTTGCACAAGCAGATCCTCAAGCTTTTCCTGAAGGTCTGGTCTTTCCTTGGCGACCACTATATCGAGCAGCTGGTTCTCCAGACCTTCGTTGGTCAGTGAAAAATCGATTATCGATACCATATTGAAGACGTACGGCGGATATGGTGGATTTGGCAATTTCGTAGTAACGTAAAATCGGAATTGGTCAGAATATTGCAGAGTCTTCGAGGCGATCGTTAGGAACGTGACGCCGTTGATTTCGTGCGTATCCTTGGTGAGGATAGGCTCTAGAGAAGTGTCCAGCTCCTCTTCAATGTTTTCGAGCAAAACCGGCTTTCCGGATTCGATGCTGTGCTCGAGGATTTCCATATACCGTGTGTCGGATAGTTTTATCACCCTGAGACCGTTCGGCGCTTCCATTTCTCTTATCCACTTATTGGCCTGGCTTTGAGGATCGATGAGGAGACTCCACATCTTTGAATTGTCCAAGATCACCGCGTTCTCGGTGGAATAGGCGTCCTTGGAGAGGCCGCACACGTTCCACGAACTAATCTTTATCTCTGACCCCAGAATCTCCACGAAGCTGAATTCGTCCGAGCAAGGAATCTCCGCGATGGTCACGTGGCGCCGCCATTCTTGCAGAATATCTGAACGATAGGCTGCCGAGAAGGGACCCAGGTATGCGATTATGCCACACGACAGCAGCACGTCGCCTGCCAAATTGTCATGAAACCGTTCAAGCCTCTTTGCGTTCCTCATCCAGCGTTTTTTCTCCCCACCAAGACTGCTGATCAGGTTTTCCGCCTTGATCAGCTTCTCCGTGCAGCTAGCTACCTGCTTCTCCAGGTCCATCTTCTTGGCTAGAGTCGCACGAAGACTACCATTCAAAACAGCCAATTTGGCATTCAGATCTGCCAGGGTTTTCCGCTTCTCATTCAGGAACGCATCAGTCTCGTCACATTCTTTCTGAGCCGCCACTAGCTTTTCCTTTTTTGGCGCTACCACCCTGGCGACATCGTCGTATGAGACCATCGCCCGCACCCACTTGCACAGGCCTTCAGCAGCACTGGAAGCTTTCGCGACGATATTTGGCATGAAGCTCTTGTCCGTCATGTAAGTTTTCTTGACTACGTTCATCAGGGCCACCGGGATGTTGTCCTTGTCGTAATCCTTGAGGTTCTGGAGAAAGTTCATGTCACCAAGAACGCGTTTGCTAGGTCCCCAATAGTCGGTCATCTTCTTTCCTGTTACCGGGTCCATCGATCGGTCCGGAGAAACATTTAGCATTACACAGACAGCAGCCATCACGAGTTTGACGGTATCAGGCGGATTCTTCATAGCCTTCACCAGCGTGATATCAGCTGGCTTCAGGGTGTTCAAGGCGGCGATAGCGTCCTCGAGGATTGGAATAGCGACCGCCAGGTCAGCCTCACACTCGGTTTTCAGGGCTCCTGCGATCTCAGCCTTTTTGTTCGCCACTTCCTCCTCCCGCTTGACCAATACCGTCGCTCTTTCAACGCTCACATTTTCATTTTCAATTTCTGTCATAGTCTCGACGGTTTCTCTAGCCGACATTTCCAGCTGCGGTCTTAGCGCAGTTAATTTTGTCTTCATCCTGGCAACTTGGCCAGCTGCAAACTGTAGCTTCTCTAGACCAGCAACGTACCTGTTCCTGACGGTGATTATCGATTCTTGTTTGCGTGCTGTATGTTCGGCGAAAGATCGTACGAGGTGAAGAAACGCAGGCACGGTCACGTACGTTTGTCTTCCACTACGCTCTAGATACGTGCGACCAACTTCCTTGATTGAATTGTGGAAGTACTTGCAAGCCATCACACACTTCGCTCGGATCTCGTCTGGGATCTGAAATGGAATGGTATTTCTAATGTTGCCTAATCTAAATGTAAACACTGGAACCATACCTTGACGCTCTTTGTATACTTCGTCGCCACTTCTTCAAGAGCAGTTTCCGGCCAACCGCTGAACCAGTTGACAGCGCATTTTCGTAGACTTGGGTAGGACAGAAGGGCTCGACGAAAGGCGGTTCCAACTGGACTGAAACATAAGACGAAGTGTAGCCTTTCTCTACACCGGTTGACGAAATACTCCATTACCGCAACGCCACTGATTTCAAGGTTGCGATCACCATCCTGGGCCGGAAGACGAACCGTCTCGATAATCTCCTGTCGTTCGTCAGCGGTGAAGAGATTCGGCACTTCACCACTATTTAGAAGACTGTTTACGTCAAGCAGATGCTCTTCTTTCATCTGTCGGTCGGTTATCAGAAACACGAAGTCCTTTCCACTTCTAGCCGAGCTCTTCAGGGCTTCGGAAAGGTTGGCTCGCCATGTTCGTGAATCGCGGAATATGCCAGTCGCAGGCTCGTGAACTACTTGGCGCATCACGTGTCCCGCAAGACGGGTCAGCGACCTTCGACCCGATCCGTCAATGGCGACATAGATCAGACTTTCACCTGGGATCCTGAGGATCCTGCAGAGTCGCGCTATGTGCTCCAGGGCACAGCGGAACGGAAGAAAGTCCATTTTCTTTGCGTTTGACTCGTTGTACTCTGCGAGGTACTGGACGATCCTCTTCCTGAGGTTATCGATGTTCGGAATCTCTTCGTACCTTCGATTTTCCACAGCAGCTTCACCATCCATGAAATTTCCGAAGATCAGGTCGTTCAGACTTTTACAGTTGATCTCGTCTCCGTACTTGGGGAGGTGATCGAACACCGCCTCGAATAAATGGTCTTTGAAGAAGACTTTGACGCATTCTTTCAGCTTAGAGAACAGCCAATGAGAATCGTCTCCGTCGATGAGACGGTCGCCAAATACCCGAAGTATTTCGTGCACCCAAAGTTTGACAAATACTACTTTCGAGTCTGTCGATTCCTTTCGTATCAGAACACAGCCAGCTACCACTTTCGAGATGTCCCTGACATTAAAGAGGTAATGGATCTTATCAGGCGTCGGTTTCAGTCTGGTCAGGGCGCCAGTCCACACTTCAAGAGTTGCATTGACTAGGTTTTGAACCACACCGAGTACGTCGGCGTTGAAACCGTTCCGCTTCAAGCCGCTGAGACAGACGTTGGTGAAGATTCTGAAGAGGCTATCCCTGCTAAGTGATGAAATTGCGTAAACATTGAAGTGTCTAAGAAATCTAGGATGGGGTAGTCGCCCCCTATTTTCACCTCGGAGGGTCATGGCGGCGACGAACATCGTATTTTGCACGAAAACTTTATCCGGTTCTTCAAGGTCGTACCAATGTCTGTGATCAAAGAACTGTCTCAGTAATTCCAGGGCCGGCTGAGCGCCATCATTGATTTCGGCCGGCGCGTTCACATCATCGACAAAAGTGACGCAGAACTTCCCATCCGGGGGTCCGTAGTGCCCTCGCTTCTTCTTATTCAACCGAGAGACGATTAGCTCCTGGGCCTCGGCCGATGTTGTCTTCTGCGTGAAGGTGATGAAGTTGGACAAGTAGCTCGAACACCCTGGCCCATTGCGGAGGAGGTTTCGTACACAGATCGTTTTTCCTGCCGCAGGTTCACCGCACACAAGGAACTGCTTGCGGCGATGAACATGGCGCGTGAAAAGGCTGGCGTATTTCAAGGTTTCGATCGTGGGAACGACCATTTGACTGAGGAATCGAGTCTCTATGAGTTTTCCGCTCTTCAGCACGTCCATCCAATGCTTCCAGACACCGCGACCCTTGAACGTGTAGAAATGATCACGGATGGAGCCTTCACTCGGCAGAAGAACGTCGACTGCACCAACTGGCAGCGTCGGTACCGGGGAACGGTCTATACCACCGCTCCACAAAGAGCTGAAGAATTCGTCGAAAAGTTTGATAGAGTCATGGTTCAAAGTGCCACCGATTCCCCACATTAGGGCCTGTACAATCCCCGCCTGTGTCCATGCCACCTCGTGATCGCGTGAAACCTCAGGATTTTCGGCTATCGAATCGCAAACGAACATCTCGATGAGACTCAAGGTCGTATTCACTTGATGAAGAGAACTTGCTTCGACAATCTGTCGGCAGTGACCTAGCGAATGATAAAACATGATGAAGATAAAAGATTTGAAAACCCAGATGCTGAGTGTGATCTGAACTATTTACCTCGTACGTAATTGAGGCAAGGGTCCACCAGCCACTCCATCAGGATCTTCAGACATCCTGCGGCTGACGGTCGGTCCCGGCAATCCCACGTTTCCAACCATGATGCGACTAATGGTCTCCATCCAAAGGACCGTGGCTCAACGTAGACCATCCCACAGCGTGACACTGTCGCTGGTGACGCCTGTGCCAGGTCCAAGGTCTCGAAGATGATGGACGTAGAGCCGGGGATGAGTGGGATTCTTTCGCCCGATGTGAGACACAGCTTTTCACTGTCGTCCAAAACCGTGTTGAGGCTTTCTGTCCACTCCGATTGCACAGGACCGTCAAAAACCAACCAACAAGACCTAGGACTGGTCTTCTCTCCTGTAAACTTGCGCAAGAAAGAGGAAACTATTCCGTCTCGCCACGCACGAGTTTTCCGATCGAGACTTCCAAAGAGACGACTGAGACTTACAGCCTTTGGATTGACGGTGAGAATCTCCGTAACCCGGCCGAAGACTGTGTCACCCTCGGACGCAAGCGAGGCTAGAGCAGCAACGATACAACAAAGCACAGAGGTTTTGCCACCGAATGGCTCGCCCATGATAATGGTACCATGACGAGCCCAAGTTGTTTCGAAAATTTGGATCGCTTTGAGTTCGAAGGTCTCATGCGACTGGAGTTTCCGTTCCACACAAATCCGACGAAGGGCTCGAATGATAGGTTGATAGTTTGGCGGAGGCAGAATGACACCTGGAAAGAGGTCACGCAGAATGCCCTGAAAGATAACGACATCGCGCTCTAGTAATTTAGCTATGTGTGTGTCGATCAGGGATCTCAACAGGAGCACTGTTTCGTCTTCAGCAGGAAACCGAAGTTTGAGATGGGCGGCAGTTCTCAGGACAGTCTTCGTTGACCTCAGACCAAAATCGTAACATGATTCAGTGGCAAAGAGATCAGAGCAGAGCTTCTGCGCGCTTATCAACTTCACCGCAAGAGATTTGGAACTCGTAAAACCTCCAGCGTACAACTCGACTTCAGCAATCTCGAGAAAGTCTGGAAGAATCATCGCCACTGTCCTGAAAAGGGTTCTCGTGTTATCCGGCACGGCGAAGTGACCCACATACCCAGAATGCATGGTAACACAAATGTTGCACGCAGGGTTAGGCTTCAGGCTGGTACCCTCAAGCTCGAAGCGCTTCGCTGTGGTACGGATGGCTCGGGTTATCGCGTGTATTTGTTGTCCAACAACGGAAAGAACCTCTGGATTGATCCTATCGAAGTCATCGAGACACACCCAGGCACCACAGCTTACCGCACCCTTCAAAATGTTTCCTGTGCAGATGTAGTCCAGGTCTTCCGAGCATCCTGAAATGATGCACTGTACGCTGATCGCCCTTGCGAGTCCTCGAACCGTCTCCGTCTTCCCCGTAGCCGCAGGTCCTTCCAAGGCTCCGTACAACAAGCAACTCCTGGCCTCGACTAAGGTCCGGTAGCATCGATCAGTCAATGGGGTCGCGATGATTGGGCACGTCGTTTGATTTCCTAGGTACTCGTAGCCATAGCTCATTGTTGCATCCATCATCATCACGCTAACTAGCTTTGTTGACTCATAATCACCCTCTAAGTAATACCGAAGCTGAACCTGCCAGTCAAAGTCCTGTTCTCCATCAACTTTTTTCTCTACGAGAAATGCTACCACGTCCTTGGCGTGGAGATCGGCAATGATAGTTGCCACCAGAATGCACCGCTTCCTACGTAACATCGGTTTTCTGCACTCTTCTATTACACGCGATAACTGAAACTCAAGATCCTTCTGGTATTCGGCGAGGCCCTTCAGGTCACGGTCGGTCAGTTTCATGGTGACTTGGGAAGTCCAGAAGATACGGGATACGCAGAGAGAAATGATCCCGGGCCAATTGAAGATCCATTCGATTCTGAGATCGGTAGTTGCGCGGTCCGAGCAGCTTGCCCGAACCTGTTGTTGCAGCGTTTCTACCATGTCACGTTCCACCCTGATAAGCCAGTCTTCGGGACGGCTTGAATCCGTCAAGGAAAGATAGCTGCGTCCTTTTACTCGAATCTCTTCAGCGTCGTGGCCGATGAGGTAGTAATTCTGAGGATCAGATTTCGTTCCTAGTCTTTCGAGCCCGTGAAAGCACTTCGTGAGACAGGGCTGAGGGCCGCGAGAAAAATCGCCGGAGTCGAACAGCGTCCGTAGAACTTCCCTGTCCGAAAGAAAGAAAAGCCGTGGAAACCGCAGTCTTTTGGTGACGAGGTAGCGCCTGATACCGTTAGCGACCCGTTCCATGTCCTCGGCGGCCCGCAACACGGTGACTAGGAAATCTTGGCTTTCAGCTACGCTGCGAACGCGCGGGTCCTTCAACATCCTCTCCTGGGACCGGCGCAACACCGTGCCAACCGATGCGTAAAGTCTGGATTCTCGGGACAGTTCAGAACTTATTCCCCGGCTAGTGAAAACCAGATGAAGGTCGAGCCAATGGTTTTGCAGGGTGATCCAACGCTCCAACGTTTTTCCAATCGTTCTCAGAGTACCTTGGAAGTTTGACACTTCGCGCTCGATAGGTCGCACGAAGTACGACGCTCTCATCTCTTCGATTTTGATCAGCTGCTCCGCGAGCAGGATCTCTACGTCTTCGGGCTCGACTAGGATTTGTAGTTCGGTACTCGCAATGACTGTTGTCTTCAAGGTCAGCGGGTTCCATTCCTCGATCATAGAAGCAAGCTGACGTTGAAGAGCTAACTCTTTGTTAGCTCCGATGCTGATCACTTGATACTTTTCTATTTCGGGCATCAGATCAAACCCAATGATTTTCCTCAGGGTCGTCCCAGCATTTGGAACGAGATCTGTACCAGCGATTACCGACATCTCGTCCCAGTGTCGTTTGACCAGAGCTGGATTACAAACGCAGATGGCCAGCGGAACGTACTGGATGAAGTCGTTCACTTCCTTGATAACCTGCCAGCAGAGTTTCAATGGTGCTGGCTGCTGCATTGGGTCAGGGTCATCGACGATACCGGAGAACCGGTACGATTTGTTGGCTGCCAAATCTGCCTTCAATTTCGTGCGATAGGATCTGCTGATTTCTGCAAAACGATCCCGATATTCGTCCGTCTTTTTGCTGATCAGATTCGCGTCCAGATAGTCGAAGGGCCCGTCCAGCCAGACGTCGTTGTCACGTTTCCATCGGTATATAAGTCGGACGAGGGTGTGGAAAGGCTCGATGGTTTCCTTGACTTCGTCGACCTTGGCAAAAGTCGTTTCCGGGAACTTGAAAAGTCGTTCTTCAAGATTAATCCACTGTATCTGCTCGTCTATTCCTTCCACGTGTCTCATCAGCATTCTGAGGTCATCGGCGTACTCTCGGATGCGTCGGGCGTCGTCCATATCGTCGAGGATCACCAGTTTCGGAAAGAACTCGTCCACCTCGCCGTTGAGGACATTTATGCGTCTCTGCAATTCATCTTCTAGCTCGCATTTCATGGCTTCGCAACGTGTAGCACTCGTTTCGAAAACCGGACCGATCTTCATCAGCCAATTTATCGTCTGTCTGTTCAGTTCTAGGTGTGACTCTCCCAGAGTTGCTATCCTTATCAAAGAGTCAAGCATCTCGATTGAACGCTTGATCTTCTGTTCGAGTTCCTTGACCAAAACGCTCGAAGCGTACGCCATGTATTCACTGAGCATGAAGAGGTCCTTGGCATTGGTCGGTACGTCGGTAGCCTTCGTTTCGAGTTCCTCGAAAGTGGTACAAATCGACTTGTTATAATCCTGATGACATCTGACCAGCTCTTCGACAACTATGTCGACGATATTCGCGGCTTTATTCTTCAGGGTCGATTTGGCTGTGACCTGAGCCAGTCTGCCAACCGAGTAGTACTCGTTGGCAACCATTTCATTAGCTTGTCTGATGAAACCGTTGAATTTTTTCACCTGAGCACAGCACTCCTGGAAACCACAGTCTCCAGATACGAACTCTACAATCTCCGCCTCAGTTTCTGGTCTGCAGACCACGTCGAACTTATTCTTGATTCTAGAGCAGTGAGAATTCAACGGATGAAATACTTTTTCGAGGACAGCCTGCAGTTTCTCGTGTGCCTCGTTCCTGAACCATTTCGGCAGTTTAACTTCAATGTGATTTTTTTTCGTCTTGATTTTTAACCAATACTCAAAAGGTGTCATCTCTTGCCCAAGGTTCACCACGTCCTCGAGGATCTGGTGATAACTGTGGTAAATGTCTTCAACGCACGGTCTCACCACGAGCTCACATTCCGTGCAATATAACTCGAGCTTCAGGCGCGGACACTGATGCGGATCACCCAATACTTCCACCAGACTTTCCACCGTAGTGATCATCCGGTTCAGGATCTCCTGGACGAAGAGTCTGGTGGCACAGCGTAAAAATTGCATGAATCTTTTGCCCATCTGAACGTTATGCAGGTACTTTGGCCGCGCTATTAATTTAGCGATTTCGTCATAGTAGCGTCTTGAGACCGAGAGACTGCTCTGACGCATATCGACAGCGATGGTGTCCTTCAGCTCGTGCAACTCCAAAAGTCCCAACCTATGATATCTAGTAAGGTCGAGGAATTTTCCCGGAAGTCCAAGGTACGCTTTGGCCTTGATAGCTTTGATTAGTTTGTGGGAAAGAAAGTATTGGTCTCTTATTAAGTCGCGATTCTTCAGAAACTGTCCATAATTTTTCGTTCGACCTTCGTAGACAAAGGGGTTCTCGGTGGAAGAGGCTTCAAGGTCGTCTTCCGGTGAAGCGGTACGCAAGACAGTGTTGACACCGAATGTGTGCATTTCTTCCAGGTACCTTCGTCGCGTCTCCTGTATTATTTCTTCCACGATGTGGGAGTACTTGAATCTGATCGTTGCTGGTATCAGGCTCAAGATGTTCTCCTCCCATTCAACCGGAAGTCCAACTGTTGGTATAGAGTCACTGTATATCTCTGTGATTTTTGCGTAGAATGACTCTGGAGGATGGACTCGCGGGCCACGCATTTCCACCTGTTCAACGTTACTGATTTTCCGGGAAAGCTCCTTGATCCGTGAATTCGTTCCGGAACTTGATATCAATTCGCAGACCTGGCGGGTCCGCACCTTCTCCATACTGAATTTGATCAATGGGCTCCGGTCAAAGTTCTCGTTCGCGATGTGCGCTACATCTGGTATCGCAGACAGTCGGGGCACCTTCGTCTTTCCATAAACCAGATTGTACACCTCTTGCCCCTCCATTATTATGTTTATTGCTTTGGCTGCTCAATTGCTCGAATTTACTGAATATTTCCCGGTTCTATATTCGGTATTGCGTTGTTTTATACTCAATATAAGATCAGGCTGCACTGTATAAGTGAGCATTTCCGCAAACTTCGTACATCACAGATAAACACAACGTAAACTCGCGTTTCGCTCTTCACTCAAGTTCCACACGTATGTATATGTACGCGTTATGAGTGTGTGAGGGGCGACCGAAATCACACAGCATAGCAATGTTTTATCAATACCGTCCACTGCGAGTGTTTGACTTCAATATCCAGTCAAACGAAACGTGTCCAACAATTTGGGAATATAATAAGGATATTTTATGAATAATAGTCTTGTAACTGTACGCAGTGATAACAATTTATTACAAGATGCTTCAATTTTTCGTTCTTCTGAAATACATACATAGTTTTTTTTCATAACATAACTTATTGAATAAAAATAGTTACTACGTCGTGTTTTTTTTCTCCATTAATACGCACATTATTATCATTTATTTTTGATGGCTAATGAGAGTTTAACAATTACAGACATATATTTGAGTTACTAAACTGGACATGATATAACATTATTATTAGTCGTCCAGGCTGCTGTGCTTCCTAATCTTAGCGATTCGTGGATCGTCGGGTCTGTAGACAGTGTAGTACAATTTGTATTTTTTGTTATCACCGTCTTTTTGGTAATAGTACCACAGTGCTCCCGAGCCCAGGCCCAACCCGAATAAAGCCAGGGCGCACGATGCCATCACCTCGGGGATTTCATTCCAGCCTCTCTTTAGGAGACTCATTTTCGGTGCTGCACCCGCCATATTTAGATGCTAATTCTCGGGAATCAATGTTTCCTTTAATTTACGGTATTAAGACGTGAGAAATTTGATTGTAGAAAAAAAAAAAATAAATTATAGAACCACTAACCTAACTTTTCTCTTTATTTACCTCGATAATGAGACACTCGGTGGAACGGAGTTCAACAAACCCTGTGAACAAACGGTTAACAGGATTGAGTTCAATGTACTTATGATATTTAAAGCACTGTGTATCAAAGATGAATAAATATTCTACTTTTGATCTGAAACTGTTACGAAATCGCAAAATACCCACCATACGCAGAAACGTCTGTAGACAGTTTCACATCTAGCCGCAAAGATAGCGCCACATGTCGATATTCCCAATTTTCGACGCAGTGTACTAGGCCGTGATTGGCCAGAAGCTGTTCGATCCGCCAATCAGAGTCGAGAGTTTTCGCCGCTAGTCGCGATGACGAATGAACGTAGCGTGGCAAGAGAAATCGAGAGCTGTGATTGGCGGATGGTCACGAATATCTCGAAATGGGAACGTGCAGTCAGGCAGCTTGCTAGCAGAATAAATACAATACATACGCTAGAATTGTCAATGTTTTTATGAAACTTGAAGACGTTACAAACTCCGAGACGATATGAGTAACATTTACATACAGGAACCGCCTACGACGGGAAAAGTATACAAATAAATATCCTTTGTCAATATTCAATCGTTGCGTTCTGGTAAACAATCTAATCTAACCTAACCTAGAATTCGTCGACTTTATCGTCACTACAACTCGTAATTGAACCACAAAATACATTATCGAGGTTCTGAATAACCTAAATATCGATTATCTCGCTTTATTTACTATGGAATCGTTTGATTTTGCACGAAAGAAGCTTCGCTCTGAACATAACCTAAAAATATACATATTCTTGGAACTGCTTGGGTTGAGTAACGTTGAACAACAAAAAAATCATTTCTAGGTGATCCTGAAGACATCCGTGGGAGAAATAGATCTAGAATTATGGACGAAAGAGGCGCCGAAAGCCTGCCGAAACTTCATACAGCTCTGTCTCGAAGGTTACTACGACGACACCATATTTCACAGGGTCGAAAAGGGATTCATCATACAAGGCGGAGATCCGACGGGTACCGGGGAAGGAGGAGAAAGCATTTACGACGGTCCGTTCAAGGTGAGAACTTGATTTTGATGGAAACTATTGAAACGAATGAACAAGTGTCTCAATAAACTTTTAATATTCTTTAGGATGAATTTCACAGCAGACTACGCTTCTGCCGCAGAGGTCTTCTCGCCATGGCCAACGCCGGGAAAGACGACAACGGCTCACAGTTCTTTTTCACCCTATCGGCGACGCCTGAATTGCAAAATAAACACACGATATTCGGGAAAGTTACAGGAGAGACTATTTACAACATGCTCAAGCTTGAAGACACCCTCGTCGACGAGGTACTTGGGCTAGACGCTACTTATTTTTCCATTTAGGAGTACTTTTTGTTATCGGTAGGAAGCCAGAATTGTCTCGACGTAATTTTCTACGCGTCGAAATTCATCCAATAATCATTGAAACAATTTCAGAACGATCGTCCCTTATATCTGCAGAAGATTCTTAAAACCGAAGTTTTGAACAACCCATTTACCGACATCGTGCCTCGAACAGAATCGATAAAAGTTGTCGGAGACAGACCGAAGAAGAAGGAAAAAAAATCAGGCGTAAAGTAGGCGATTGTAATTCAGCTGTTTTCTTCAATCGAAACGATGTATTTTTTATTTCAGAAACTTCAAGCTTCTATCCTTCGGAGAAGAAGCAGCGGAAGACGAGGAAGAGTCCGTGGTCTTGAGCAAACAGTTTAGCGGCAAGGGAAAATCTGCCCATGACAATTTAGAGGATCCCAAACTGAGTTCGGAGTCGGCTATCGGGGCTGATGAGCCGCCCGCCAAGAAGAAGAGGGTCGATGACCGAGATAGCGACGTAGAAAGCGACGGCGAGACGAAGTCCACCGAAGAAGTTGCGGAATCGAGTACAGAGAAACAGTTAGCAATTTTCCATACGATCTCATTATTCGTACTGGTCTTTCTTTGATAATTACGATCTTCTATCACAGGGCGATGAAGGAGAGGATAAAAAACAAGTTGAAGGAGTCCAAAGGCAAATCAGACAGACATAAATCGAAAGTTAAGAAGACCGAGGTGATCAAGGAAGTCGATAAAGCGGTTGAGCCAGTTGAAGAAGAAGAAGAAGAAGAGGCGTACTATTTGGGAAAGGATCGCGTTGACGAAAGAAAGAAGAAAGCGTACGTGAGAAGAGAATATCTGAACGAAGAAAGATCGATTAATGTCTTTATTTCTTGTAGGGAGGAGATAAGAAAGGAAATTCGAGATTTGAAACGCGATGTGAGAAGTGAGAAGAAGGCGAAAGAGGACGAGGCGAAGATGAAGGTCGAGCAGGAACAGGAGAAGGAGAAAAAATCGAGTGTTTTGAGGGAGTACATAGAGACGCAGGAAAAATACAAGGAAGCTAAATCAAAACTGCCGAAAAAAGGTAACATCGAAAATCAGATCCAAGTCTGGGGTGGTTTCTGACCGATCACGGTGTCCTCAGGTCGACCGAGGGAAGATTTCACCCTTCAGCTCTTGCAGAAGTTCAGAAAGAAGCTGCACAGCGCCAAGGAACAAGTCGGGGAATCTGAAGAAGCTGAGAAAACGAAGGAACCGAATAACCAGGACGAGATTGACGACGAAAAGTGGATGAGCCACACGTTGCGGTTTGAGGAAAAGACTCCGGTCTTGGCTAAAGACGCGAGCACCAAGGACGACGATTGGTTCGAGATCTACGACCCCAGAAATCCTCTGAACAAAAGAAGGAGGGGCGAAAAGACCCAAAAGCCAAGAGACGGTGAACATTCCAGACGAAAATAGAAATAAAATCGATTGAAAACTTGTATCATTGATAAAGACACTTGTTGGTCAAGTTTTGGCTTGTAAATTGCACATTTGTAACCATAGTCGAAACTACACTCGTCAAAAGAATTAAAGCATCACCCATTTTTTGGCTGAAAAATTGGCCATATTCAAAGTGCCATAACTTCGTGTGAAATGTTCGCAGAGGAGGAGTAAAAAACGCATTTTGAAGCTTGGAGCCTTGGCTTCCGAAAACATTTTTTCAAATTTGCCCAGCGCCATTTTGTTTTTGAGTTTTGGCCTCGTAAAGACACTTGTGTCACTTTGTCAAGTGATAGTGTAAAGTTTGAGGTCATGCACGGGGAGGAGGAATTTTGTGACCGAAATTCGAAATCGGCCATCTTGTAGGCGCAGGTTTTCTCTGCAAAATGCGTTTTTGATATCCACTCTCGGATTTTTTTTCGCAAAGTTATTCAACTTTTCAACAAAAAACGTCGAAAAAACTTTGAGCGGCCATTAAAAACGACCCGATTATCGGAAAAGGGTGAACAAAAACTCATTTTGAAGGTGGAAGTATCGACTTCAATTTGCTGCCAAGGAAAATCGAATTCCGCCCCGATTCAACCCCTTCCCCTAATTTTTATCACAAAAAAACGTGTTCAGTAAACCGTTGAATTTGACTACCTTTTTCAACCAAGCATAAATGGTTCAAAATTCGATGAAAAAAAAAAAAAAATGGACGTGAAAGTTCGAAGCTTTCCCTTCAAAATGACCCCCTTACGATATTGTTGTACGGTTTTCGTGAACCGAGATATCCGAAGTTGAAAAAAGCACTACATCGACCGAAATTTACGACGCTCAAGCTGCTTGGTCGGACTGACACGAGGGGTTGACCACTCTTGAAGTCAGGTGTATACACCTGCCGAAAAGTTGGGAATTTTAAAATTTGAAAAAGCTGGAATTCCGAAGTTGGAAAAAAAAGGTGTTTTTTTTTTTCTGATTTTATGATTTCCCAATTACATGTCAAATTTACCATTTTCACAATAACGAATTTTCTTAAACACGACTTTATCTGATCAAGATACCGCTCGTCGATCGACCGCAGACCTGATTTCAAGACTTCATGAAGTCAATTGACTTCCAACTGACTTTAATGACTCACTGACTTCAACTGACTTTAACCGACTTCAGCTGACTTCAACCGACTTCAACTGACTCACTGGCTCCAACTGACTCACTGACCTTGGCCAAGCGGAAATCGATTAAAAAAAAATCATCAAATCCCCAGAAAAAAAATTCAATCAGAAAAATTGACCATTTTTTTACAAATTCGCAACCTCAACGTTTCCAAATTTCTGGATTTCCCAGAATTTCAATCGAAATCCCTGAAACATTCGAAATCGGAATTTCGAATGTCAAAGTTTGAGAATTCCAAAACCGAATTTGGAAGGAATTTCCAAGATTACCGCCGGCATTGATGATTTTTTTTGAATCGATTTCCGCTTGGCCAAGGTCAGTGAGTCAGTTGGAGCCAGTGAGTCAGTTGAAGTCGGTTGAAGTCAGCTGAAGTCGGTTAAAGTCAGTTGAAGTCAGTGAGTCATTAAAGTCAGTTGGAAGTCAATTGACTTCATGAAGTCTTGAAATCAGGTCTGCGGTCGATCGACGAGCGGTATCTTGATCAGATAAGGTCGTGGCTAAGAAAATTCGTTCAACCAAAGAAATCATTAAATCTCCAAATTGACAAAAAAAAAAAAAACTTTTTTTTCCAACTTTGGAATTTCAGGTTTTTCCGAATTTTCCGAATTATTGATCAATTATTGATCACGTAAGGTCGTGTTTAAGAAAATTCGTTATTGTGAAAATGGTAAATTTGACATGTAAATGGGAAATCATAAAATCTGAAAAAAAAAAAAAACACCTTTTTTTTCCAACTTTGGAATTCCAGCTTTTACAAATTTTAAAATTCCCAACTTTTCGGCAGGTGTATACACCTGACTTCAAGAGTGGTCAACCCCTCGTGTCAGTCCGACCAAGCAGCTTGAGCGTCGTAAATTTCGGTCGATGTAGTGCTTTTTTCAACTTCGGATATCTCGGTTCACGAAAACCGTACAACAATATCGTAAGGGGGTCATTTTGAAGGGAAAGCTTCGAACTTTCACGTCCATTTTTTTTTTTTTTTCATCGAATTTTGAACCATTTATGCTTGGTTGAAAAAGGTAGTCAAATTCAACGGTTTACTGAACACGTTTTTTTGTGATAAAAATTAGGGGAAGGGGTTGAATCGGGGCGGAATTCGATTTTCCTTGGCAGCAAATTGAAGTCGATACTTCCACCTTCAAAATGAGTTTTTGTTCACCCTTTTCCGATAATCGGGTCGTTTTTAATGGCCGCTCAAAGTTTTTTCGACGTCTTTTGTTGAAAAGTTGAATAACTTTGCGAAAAAAAATCCGAGAGTGGATATCAAAAATGCATTTTGCAGAGAAAACCTGCGCCTACAAGATGGCCGATTTCGAATTTCGGTCACAAAATTCCTCCTCCCCGTGCATGACCTCAAACTTTACACTATCACTTGACAAAGTGACACAAGTGTCTTTACGAGGCCAAAACTCAAAAACAAAATGGCGCTGGGCAAATTTGAAAAAAATTTTTCGGAAGCCAAGGCTCCAAGCTTCAAAATGCGTTTTTTACCCCTCCTCTGCGAACATTTCACACGAAGTTATGGCACTTTGAATATGGCCAATTTTTCAGCCAAAAAATGGGTGATGCTTTAATTCTTTTGACGAGTGTATAATGCTACTGGAACGTACGCCAAGGCGGCTGGTCCGAGCCGAGAGAGATAGCTGTTCGCGACAGCTGTTGGTATTCTCCTTTCTGTCCGTACAGTCAAGTCCAAAAGTTGACCTTACTCATGATTACTCAAAGTTTAACCTACCGTGTATAAATGATTCTCTCTTCAAATTATCGAACAGCGATCTAATAGGTTTCAATTATATCTATCAAGAGACTCGGTAGAGTCTCGCGCCAAGTACATTAAAAAAAAATTTTTAAACGCCGCGCGTAGACTCACCGAGTCTATTTACCCGAACGGGAGCTATTCGCGGTGGTGGGGGTAATCAGAATCTCTGTTTTCTTCCATTTAGCGACCTCCATGGGTCTGGAGAATTATTATATTAGATTGTCGGTACGAAAAGCTTTCATTTGAGCCCTATTTCGATTGAATCCGTGCACGTAAAAATAAGATATGAGTAATTGAAAGATCTGACAGGTCCGTTTCACTCGATCCTTTTTCGTCGTCGTCTCCTCCGGACTTTGCCACGGCCTATGAGTATAAAAATCAGAGAAGAGCGGCGGTATCTAGTAGATAGACTACGCAGAGAGCAGACGAGAAGAGAGAGTACCCTCAGTCAGTGGCTGGTGGCGCCGTTGTCGAGATTGAATTCGGCAAATTTTTCCGCCTCTTTCTTTTATTATCCGATTGATGAGTCTTGCGCGAAGTATTTTCATTCATATATATCGACCACTCGATAGTCGGGACTCGGGACAACAGCGATCCGAGTATACCTGGCATTGGCCGCCGGAATCACGAGTTAGATCGAATTGAGAATGTAGACAAGCCGCCATCTTTAAATGTGACAGATCGAGAATCGATTGACCGAAACTGCTAGCTATAGCGTGTTCGCGTCGGCTGCTTCGGTTTGACATTTCATTCCACTCGTTATCACTACGTGATATTGAGATACATGATGTGATGTGAGAGTCATTACCGACAAAGTGAAACAAGATGGGCTTTGAAGTTTATGTATTCAGCTCGACATCGTATGGAAATCGCGAGCCTGTTTCATGGAAAAATCGAGTTATGAGGTTATCAGAGTCAATCAATTAGATCAATCACAAAGCCTTGGGTATATTGGTCGTTTATACATTGATTATATGTTCATGATCCAGGTGCTAAATATCAAGAGACTTTGTAGAGTATCGAGGCAAGTACATTACGAACAAAAAAAATTGTGAGTTCCGGAGGGACTATTTCGTGGACGAGCTATTGATATATCGACGCATCCTGAGAAAGCAGATGAATCTCAGCGGGAAGTCTAGAGCAGACGAGTTGAAATATGCTTTGAGACAAGTATATAGGTCCGTAACACTTCATACAGAGTTTTCTGAGTTACGTGTGAGTTCTGGACTGTCCGCCGAATACGTCCATCCATTCTGACCTTGACGATATGATCAATTGTTTGATCGCTTTGGTTATAGTTATCGCACGCCTACTTATAGCTCTATGGAAGAAATGTGTACGTTGCGGTATACTCAGGGAGTTTGCTTCGATGACTCAGCTTTTAATTTTCACATCACGGCATACTTATTAGACTACCCCAACAGCACACACGTTGCAGGAATGTTGCGGCAACGTTGCTGCAATCTTACAACCCCTTAGTTACGTTGCAGCAACATTGTAGTAAGATTGTGTGCTGTCTGGGTACTGGAGTTACGCGAATTGAAATCATCGGGTTCTAACTTCTAAGAATACCTTGGTGGACCGGATGGAACAGACGAATCTTGCCATGCAATTTATAACAGAAGCACTATCCCGGAAGACTTTATTGAGTGAATACCAATGATTATTTATACACTGATTTTCAGACTTTCTTACTGTGAACATTTTTTAAGATTTAATTTGTAATGAGCAGTGACTATAACCCTACCTGTAAGTAACTCCGCTGTGGCCGCTCCCAAGCCCGGATGAGAAGGGAGGAGGGCCGCGCACAGGGTTCCACGTTGCGAATATTTACTATGAATGATTTTGACGCTTCAATTTATGCAACCCAATAAGGGTTAATATTTCACGTGTGCTCCTAAGCAAGAGTCAGAGTTACAGAAATCAACTTTTATTAACAGAAAATTCAAGATTTTTCACCGTCTATCCAATGGGATATACTCAATAGAAATAATCGGTCAGAAAAATACTGACAACCGAGCGAGCATAGCGAGTGAGGATCTACGAAGACCCAATCGAGCAAGCACAGCGAGCTAGCGCAGTTAGCAGGAAGTAAAAAAAATATACAAAAAGTAGTGATATCCCCCAAAAAGCACCTCTGGTGCAAAAACCTTTCGCCAAGTACATTAATGTGGTCCACCCACAAAATTTACCAACCAAATTCTTTCACACAAAATCTGTCTTTAAAAATACCCACCAACAAAAATTCGTCTTCCACAAAAAGTCTTCTTCCAAAAATTCGTTTTCAACAAAAGTCGTCCTTCAAAAAAATCTCTGTAAAAGGATTGATATCAAATACAAGTACCAAGTACGAAAAAAAAAAAGAAAAATCAAACCATATACCGTTGTGCTCGTTCGCTCGCTACGCTCGCTCACTCGATTGGGTTTTCATAATTTGTGAGGAGAAAAATTGGGAGCATGAGTTTCGAGAAGAGAAAATTTTCGAAAAGAAAAAATTGAGGGAGTGGTACTTGGCGGGCCTTCATAGCGAGATAAAAAAATGTGACTTGTAGACCTCAGTGGTCACTCTTCCACTCACTCACACCTGGCCCGCAAGTACCACTCCCTCAATTTTTTCTTTCGAAAATTTTCTCTTCTCGAAACTCATGCTCTATTTTCTCTCTGAAACGTGAGCAATCGGTGACGGCGAACTGGCTGGCTGTTTTTCGTACCAAACGACTGACTGTAATCCTTTGCAGAAGACCACGAAGGACGACTTTGTTGAGCAACTGGAAGAGGCATGGAAGACAGAGAACTGTTGGTGGTATTTAAGGTGAATTTTGTGTTGGCATTTGGTTGGTAAGTACCTGATGGTGGATTACATTAATAACGGCAGATTTTGCCGGAAAGTGCTTTGGGGGATATCTACTGTATTTTTGCTTCCTGTATATATACTAGGGGGGCTTCGCCCCCCTGCGCGCTTCGCGCGCCAACCCCCCGTTCGGTGTTTATATTTGTGGTCATTTTTTTATTTATTCATGTAGAAAGTAATATAGTTTTTTGTTAAGGAAGTACCTCTACGACAGTCTCAATAAAATTTAGTTCAAGTTCGCGTAATCAGTCAGTGCGCATACGTTTGAATAATTTTATCCTTAAAACTTATCATTTACTTCAAAATGCGTAATATTAGCACTGAAATGATTGAGATCGTAAATAATATTTGTGAATATAAAAAAAGTAGGACTCTTCTTCAATCTGCGGGACAACAGTTTCGGTTAGGACTGTTCGCAGACCGGCATTTGAATGGTTTAACGTAAAAGAACGCAGTTGCGCATGCGTGAGGCAAGACCGACTATGAGAGGGAATCTACGATATTTCGAACTTTCCACGTCTATATTTTTGAAAATAAACGGTAAAGAATTGTGAAATTTTCAGAGAATATCCGGGTAGCAGCCCTTTGTACCTGCGTGTTTTTTTGTGAAATTATTGACGATGGTTCGAGCACCAGAAAAGAAAACGGGGCATTTACGTGCGTTAGGCATGGGGCTTACGTGTAAGGATTGCTGATTTTGATTGCAATTATCTCACGTATGGAACGGTCAGTCCCATTAGAATTGCACAGACATTTAGATAGCATCTGAATCAATACGTGGGCGAAGTTTCAGAGATTTCTACTACCTTAATTTCGTGAAGTTGAAATTGTGCTATACCTATGTTTGAAAATTTTGTAGACTCATTAGTAATTTAAAACTTTCATCGATCTCGATATATCCACATAATACATATGTATATCGTTTTATCGGATTCGATATCTACATAAATCAATGTATCGGATTCGTTATCGATACGTCGAGATCGAGATCGTAATATATCGATGCATCAAATTCGGAATCGATATTGTATATCGACACATGGAATTGTATATAGATGTCTCAGATTCGATATAGATATATCGGTTCGATAATAGTACATCGATCTGAAAATCGGAATGAAAAAAGAGTGATTTTTTTTTTTCAAAGTCGCCACGATATGTGCTACGCACACAAAATAGGATAGGCTTGTACAGGGTTTCTTAGGGATTCTTTATATGAACGGGGTTCACATAGGGGTTCTGAGGTATTCTTGAAATGTACAGGGTTGACATAGGGGTTCTGAGGTATTCTTGACATGTACGGGGTTCACTTTGGGGTTCTGAGGGATTTTTGACGTGTACAGGATTTACATAGGGGTTCGAAGGTATTCTGAACATGTACGGGGTTCACATGAGGGTTCTGAGGCATTTTTGACATGTACGGGGTCCACATGGGGGTTCTGAGGGATTCCTGACGTCTACGGGGTTCACATGGGAGTTTTGAGGGATTGAAATCCTGTCATGTCTTTGATTTACTTCGGGTATTTCCGTAAGACTTCGGGTATTTCCGGAAGACCTCGGATATTTCCGAAAAGTGGGGACGGAGGAGGGGTAAGGGATTCTGGGTAATCCATGAGAATTCTGAGAAATCCTTGGGAATTCTGGGTCATCCGTGGGAATTCTATGGAGTTTTTATGGGGTTCTATGGGTATTTTTATGGGGTTTCTATGGGGTTTTTATGGGGTTCTATGGGTATTTTTATGGGGTTTCTATGGGGTTTTTATGGGGGTTGATGGGTTTTTCATTAGGTCTCATAGGTATTTTTATGGGGTTTTCATGGGGTTGTCATGGGGTTCTATGGGTATTTTTATGGGGTTTCTATGGGGTTTTTATGGGGTTGATGGGTTTTTCATTAGGTCTCATAGGTATTTTTATGGGGTTTTCATGGGGTTGTCATGGGGTTCTATGGGGTTTCCACGGGGTTTTTATGGGGTTTTTATGGGGTTTAGAGGAGAGGAGAGGAGAGGAGAGGAGAGGAGAGGAGAGGAGAGGAGAGGAGAGGAGAGGAGAGGAGGGGGAGGGGGAGGGGGTCCGGGGAATCCCCGGAATTCTGGGGAATCCCCGGAATTCTGGGAAAACCCAGGATTCTGGGGAAAACCCAGGAATTCGAGGTGGGTGGTCCTCGATTCCTGAAACAGCGGCGGCGGCGGCGGCGGCGGCGGCGGCGGCAGCGGCGATATATCTTTATAATATAGGACGATATATCACATTTAGAGCGCAGAAAACGAGCACGTTTTCGTAGGAGTGGGGCGGACCAAGCTCGGTCTCCTTTCCTCTAGTCTCCGTACCAACCAGCAGTGTACGGAGCTATCTCTCTCTGACCGCGGCCTCTCTACGGAAAGGATGGGTGGCCAGCCCGGTGACACTATCCAGTTTGACTGATGACTGATTCCCTTACTGTCGCCAACCGCTACGCGGCGCTGGGAGTAGTGTGCCCTGTCGGTGGGCGTGGTTACAACGGAAAAATTTGGAAGACCTCGAAGCCCGTATTTCAATAACCAGATCCCTCCCCAAATATCCATTCTCCGTTAAATCTTTGTTTTTAATGAAGGTATTAGAACGCTTATACATCAATATTAGACAGTAATTACGGGGGATTCCACGTCAAATGACCGAAAAAACAAGATTTTTTCCCTGACTCCTTTCGATTTGCTTTTCCTTTTGCACAGTCAAACTGCATGTTGAAAGGATGAACTGTGATTTTTTTTCAGATTTTTTCGAGTCTTTCGACTCATCATTCTATCACAAAAAATCATCGAATAAATTGATTTTCAATTATTTTTTTACTTTTCGCGCCTAGATAGCTCAAAACATGAACGATGTGTGAAAAAAGTTCCAATACGAAAATGTTGGGGTTTTTTGTGAACTTTTCGAGAGTATTTTCATCAGATTTTCGATACCCCGTTCAAGTGTGGTTTTAATACAAAATGAGTGCAAATCATTCATAACCCAAAAGTGCCCCCAATCGAATTGGCTGAAATTTATACACAGCGCATCTTTTTCAATGCCAAAGGTTGTCTGAAAATTTCAAAGTGGGCCGAGCAGTGGTTCAAAAAATGCATCAACAAATATTCGCACAGTGGCGAGAATTCGGCGATTATGAGGCCGCAAAACAGTTTTGTGGCCACGATTTGAAAATTCAAGATCAATATGCATTATTCTTGTTTGCGTACTCGCTATCGCCCTTGAATTATTGAACTGCGAATTCACGTTGGATCAAACTATTGAATGAAAAATAAACCACGTGTTCGTATATTAATAGTCAAACTTTTATTTATTAGCATTTGTGAAGTTATTCGGTGGGTGTTCGAGGTTATGTCGCAACCTTTTGAATCAGCTTTCGAATTTTTTCGACGTAACCACGCCCACCGGCCGGGCACACTACCCCCAGCGCCGCGTAGCGGTCGGCGACAGTAAGGGAATCACTGTCTAACATTAGCGGTATAGGGAAGTGTCACCGGGCTGTGGGTGGCAGACGTTCCAGTTATATTATATTTCAGTGCCCCAGAGCTCCGATGAAGAGGAGTGGCAGCACCCCCAACGAACAACCAAACAAAACACTCCGAACGCAACGCCAACTCCAGTTACACAAAGTAACAGCTTTGAGCACCTTGCGGAAGACACAGACAGCACCCTAACCGATAAACCCGACAACCAAATGGAACAGGACACCGACTTTATCGACGTAAACACACAAGACGGACCGAACAACGCCAACCGCACACATTCAGAAGCAGCACAGCCGTCGACAACTCCAAGCCCCCGCCGATTTTCATCCAGCATCACACGATCACAAACACAATTCAGCTCCTGGAACAAAAAAACATCGAAGAAAAAGACTTCAGAATAAAGCAAACAGACAAAGAGAATTCCACTCTAACCCAGCCGACCATCGAGGTACACAAAAGGATAGGTAGTATACCTAAGAATAATAAAATACTGTTTTTCACCTACACTCCCAAACACGAGAGACCAAAAAACCCTCATCCTCAAAGGCATCAAGGGAGACCTTTCTTGCACTGACGTTGGTACGGCAATGAAGAACCTAGACATCCCCTCCTGCAAACTGATATCAGTTATAAACTTTACATACATATAGCAAAACCGATCCAGATCGCTACCACCACATAGTGCAATTCACCAGCACGTCTCTACTCTCGAACGTTTTTAAAGTAGACACACTCCTTTACCAAAAAATCAGGTGGGAGCACCTTAAAAAGAAAAAAATCTTTCAATGCCGTCACTGCCAAAGAATTGGGCACGCGAGTCGCGACTGCGAACTCTTTCACTCATTGCACAACAAATAGCGACACAAATATCTCTTCAATTCACACAAATTAACGAAAAAATTGCCGATCACGCAGCTAAAGTAGAGATAGGTACTCTTATAACAACCTACTATGCACAGAATAAGCCAAACCCCAGACCACGTAACCGACCCACATAACACAACGACAAGCACACTCACAGAACTCAAAGTAGCAGCTATCAATACCAACTCCATTATCACAAACGCTAAAAGATACGACCTCCACAACTTCATACAAGAACACAACCATCACATCATTCTTCTCTCAGAAACAAAGTTTAACCCAAAACAAAATCACATTTGAAAAACATAAAATCATTAGAACCGACAGACCTGGATCAATTCAAGGCGGAGGCACTGCAGTAATAATTCGTAACGACATCGCCCACCAAATCATTTCTTTCCCCTCATCAGAAAAAAATGAAATCATTGAGTTCACGATAATCAATCTCCCCGATGCCAAGCCCAATAACCTATTCATCATAAGCCTATACGTAACTAACGACAACCGTAAAATCTTTATTCACGAATTACATTAACTCTTTAAAGAACTGAAACTCGACAACCCAAATAACCTAAATAAAAATAACTACTATATCATAGCGGGAGACTTCAATACAAGACATAAAGACTGGGGCGACCGTCTTACCAACCAACGGGGACGATACCTCAAAAAATAGGAACGAGACCACCAAACCACATACAGACTGACAGTACATACCCCATGGGAACCAACCTTCACACCCGCAAATATATTCCTAGACACATGCCTAAACCACGAACGATTAGATATCACTAACAAAAAGAACAATAAACTCAATACACTCCCCTACGACAGCGACCACAAAGCAATAGAACTTACAGTAACTTTTCCCGACCACTTCAACATACTTAGAGACAATTCGAATAACAAACACCACTCATACAACTACAAATCGACCAACTGGAAGAAATTCCAGAAAAAATTAAATGAAGAATACACAACAGAAATACCAAACAACCAGAATTTAACAACAAATGAAATCGAAGCACATCTGACAGAACTAAACTCCGCAATTCTCAGAACAATAGAAGCCACTGTACCTATAAAATCACCCCCAAAACCTCTGTACTGAAATACATTACACCAACAATAAGAAAATTACAAGACCAGAAATCCACCCTTATCACTAGACTCCACAAACTCAAAAAGACAGACTCCACAATAAGAAAAACAGAGACCAGACAAACCAAGACTGCATTGACTACAATAAAAAACTCCCTCAAAAAAGAATTCGCCAATGCAATAACGCAATATTTCAAAGCTCAACTACAGCAAATAAACCATCGAAATACCGACACATTTTTCCCAAAAATAAATAGACTTCTTCGCCCCAAAGATCCACTCAATATACATAACCTAGAAATCAATCATAATAACGTAAAAATACTCGAGAGAAGCAAATGTGACATCAATTCACACCCAAAAAAAGACAACAAACTCATCTTCTCGGACCCGATCCAAAAACTCAACGTCATAGGAGCACATTATGAGATAATCATCTCCCCTAAACCCTATACTGCAGAACCACGACTAAAAGAAATCATAGACAGAACAGCCACCGACTATACATATAAACGAACCACCAATCATACTCAAACATTTAACTCCGAAAGCAAAGTTGCATACACGAACATTTTCAACAACTCACTCAATCTCCACTATTTCCCACATCAATGGAAATGCGCCAAAATCCTGCCCATAATCAAAAAAGGAAAAGATCCCACCAATCCTGCAAGCCAAGACCAATCAGCCTTACACCCGCTATAAGCAAAGTCTATGAAGCCCTAATAAACAACCTAATAGCTGACACATGCAATATAAATTCCATCATCCCAGATAACCAATACGGATTCCGACCCCACCACTCCACCACACACACTATCCATAAGATATTATCAGATCTGAACCATTATATCCATAAAAAATACTACGTAGCTGCAGTCCTAATAGACTTGGAAAAAGCTTTCGATTCGGTGTGGCTGAATGGGCTACTATTCAAGTTACATAAAAAACAATTCCCGAAGTGGCTAATTCACATTATCTGGGACATGATTTCTCACAAAACGTTTGTTACCTGGGACGGACAACACATCTCGACTGAAACATTCACTATTACAGAAGGACTGCAACAGGGGACAGTAAACTCCCCCATATCCTTTAACACATTTTCACTTCCGACATACTGAACGCATTTGAACTAAACTCAGAAGACAGCATGACCCCACTCAATGCCTACGCAGATGATCTCATCATTTACGCAGCAGGAAAAAAAATCTCAGAAACATAGGACAAACCGAGGGGTGAATCACAAGGGAAAATGTGTACACCATATCTCCTTTATCTCAATATCTCCCAATATCTCCCAATATCTCCCAATATCTCCCACGATATCTCCTGATATAATTTTCAATATATCTCAAAAAATTTCCCGGTATCTCCCAATATCTCCCAATATTTCCCAACATTTCCCAATATCTCCCAATATTTCCCGATATCTCCCAATATCTCCCAATATCTCCCACGATATCTCCTGATATAATTTTCAATATATCTCCCAATATCTCCCAATATCTCCTAATATCTCCCAATATCTCCCAACATTTCCTACTCTCTGTACACCAGATCTCCCTTGTGATTCACCCCTCGGGACAAACTTACCACACTGACTAACAAAATCAACGACTATTACACCACATGGTGTCTAAAAATGAATCCTGATAAGTGCGAGTCCATCCTATTCAGAGGATACATCAAAAACTTCTCCCGACCAAACAGAATATACCTAAAAAACTTACAGATTACTATACACACATCCCCGGCACACAAAATCCAGTCCCTATCCCACACAGACAAACTGTAAAATATTTAGGTTTCCACATAGACCATCTAATCAGAGGTAACATTCACCACACAACTCAACTTGAAAAGCCCAAAAAAGCCCTGAAAGCCAATGGTCGGCTGTTCCACTGCAGCCACATCGAGTCGAAAGCCAAAATTATTTGCTATCAATTATTGATAAGACCAATCCTTACCTACACCATTCCCATCCTCTGGAACATGGGAGCCTCACTCATGGAAAAATTTAGAATCTTCTAACGATCATGCCTTAGAATTTGCCTGAAGAACTACCGGTCACAACACTCCAATTTCCGTCACATGACATCCAACAAAACTATAGTATACCAATTGGCAAACATCCCAAGAATTGATTCCTTCATACTCATATTTCAGTAAAATCCCAGTCTCAACAAAATCCACCATAAAGGAGCTCGCCACTATAGAGCCATTCTCAGTTTTTACATGCCTTAGAATTTGCCTGAAGAACTACCGGTCACAACACTCCAATTTCCGTCACATGACATCCAACAAAACTATAGTATACCAATTGGCAAACATCCCAAGAATTGATTCCTTCATACTCATATTTCAGTAAAATCCCAGTCTCAACAAAATCCACCATAAAGGAGCTCGCCACTATAGAGCCATTCTCAGTTTTTAGTATGAATAGCACAGGTTACACGCAACCTCAAGCTTTCACACTATTTGACAACCTAGGACATATACAAGATGCGCAGAACATACCACTTATCTACCACTGGGACGGGATACTGTAACGTTTAGCGATTCGTTAACTCCGGTTGCCATGGTAAATCAACAAAATATTCTGTTATTAAGAGCATGCTGGAGTAAGGCTTTACCGACCGTACCCGGTTTTCACTTGTTTTCACTGATAGCAAAGCCTAAGCGTGACGAACGCGAAAAAGGAATTAATAGCGCAATTCTATATTGAATTCCGAAGATTTATATTGCAAAACTTCTTTATTTCATGCACTAATCGAGACAGGAAATGGTTTTCTGCACAAAATGATAATTAGCGAATGTCGCCAATTCCTTTTTCGCGTTCGTCACGCTTAGGCTTTGCTATCAGTGAAAACAAGTGAAAACCGGGTACGGTCGGGTAAAGCCTGACTCCAGCATGCTCTTAACGTTAGCAACCGGAGTTAACGATATCGCTAAGAGTTGCAGAATCCCGTCCCTGGAGACGAAACAGGGCAAACAAACGAATAGCATGGACAGGCACCGAAACATAACTGACTCACAGCAATTCGTATACTCGACAGCACTCCCCGACAGAGACATTAATAACTTCTCAAGACTCAATCACAAAAAATACTGGTGGACAGACAATAACTCGACAAACCACAAAAGCCTACAAGCTAGACGACAAGTTGTCTTAAGACGACCTCACAACATCTAATATCGTGCATGCATGCACGTACTCTTTCACACACACACACACACACCCACACACACACACACACACACACACACACACACACACAACACACTAACTACTGTAAATAATGTTAATCTATATCTATATCTATATCTATATCTATATCTTCTATCTATATCTATATCTATATCTATATATCTATATCTATATCTATATCTATATCTATATCTATACTAATATATAAAGGAGTTCGTGCGTTTGTCTGTTTGTTACCGATAAACTCGAGAACCAGTGGACCGATTTACATAAAACTTGCACCAAATTGTTCCTCAGGTCTGCCCGAGTAACATAGGCTATATAAGTTATATAAAAGCAGTCCGATGATTGAAAGAATGTCGAAAATATGATAAATACGTTGCCTTTTGACATAGAGCGTACACTATGCGCTTTGAACTTCTGAGCGTCACCGCGAGGTGGCGGGCGTTCCCTAGCCTACCTTACCACCATAGCCAAACAGCCCAAGCAACGCACTGTACCGTACAGCGTTACGTAATATCTGGACAGCTCCTTACAAATACATTCACCAGATGGCTTTCGTCTCTCGCGAGATTCATTAAAAACGACGTGCAAGATGTATGCAGAGAAAAGAAATAAGTGAGTGTTCCGGAAAGAGTTAGAAAAGGTTAAAACAGCCACTGAAGGTTAGAAAAAGTTAGGCCAGCCATCCCTAGGAAAAGCGAGGCGCGAAGCGCGGAGGGGCGGAGCCCCTAGTAATGTACATAATAGATATATTAGACTTAAGTACCCACCTCCCAAAGATCCGATAAGTAGTGGTTTTTCCTCGAAAAAAGTCTGAGGCCTTTCCCACATAACACTCGCCACCCCCACCCCCACCCCGCCCACCTAACCAGAGTTCCCAAAAACCGCTCTAGCAACCAAAAAATACATAAGAAATAGCATTAGTCAACAACCCTGCCTCATATATGGATATAAGGAGAGAGCCAACACCAAGAGCCACCCTTATAATACATCAAAATTAACGCTAAGGTCATTATTATAAGTTATTTTATACCTTATCATTATACTGTACATCTAAAAAATAAATAAAACTTCTTAAAAAAAAAAAAAAGTAAGGCGCCCCGCTGGCACGCTGGTGGCCCGTGTTCAAATCCGTATGAGGTATGCATTTCTTTTTTTTTTATTTGCCTTATGAGAAAATTCCAACATTTATGTTTTATGCTAATTCTTGAAATTCTGTGCAACAATTTATAAATTTAATAGAAAAAAATTATGGTGTAGTTACGGTGTAATTGGAATGTGAATTTGAGTGTAAAAATTTCTGGTGTGTTTCTGGTGTAAACATGGGTGTAAATAATTCACAAATACACGATGAAATTCTGGTGTAATATAGGTGTAATCGGATCTGCCAGGGTAACACTTGTATCATTCGCGTCAATGCCGAAGCCTTTTTTTTACGTACTGCGTAATACATTTTACGTATTGCGTATAGTAGTATGACAATCATAAAACTTTTATTATATGTATCATCAACGTATATAATTGGTGATTATTCAGATGTTTTGAGAAATCTAGCCTATACGGATTATGTACGTATCTTTCACGTCACGAAAATCAACGCTCTTTAAATGTTTACTGTACATGAAGACGTAGAATTGGCACACAAGTCTTTTTAATTCTATTCAATTCGAGTTGAATCCGTTTTTACCATACTCAATTCTTCTTAGTTTACTGGGCAAAGTGAGTAAATTTTGTTTCGACAAAAATGAAGGTGTTGTATGAAATACGTTTTAACGTCTGTTTACGTATACAGCTAAAATGATACGTATACTATACGCGATACGTATACTATACAATCAAGACGTATATTTTCTATACGAAGTATACAACGTATAACACTTGTATCATTCATATAAATTACATTCATATTGCGTATAGTATTATGACAATCATAAAACTTTTATTATATGTACCATCAACGTATATAATTGGTGATTATTCAGATGTTTTGAGAAACCTAGCCTGTACGCATTATGTACGTATCTTTCACGTCACGCAAAACAACGCTTTTTAAATGTTTACTGTACATGAAGACGTATTATCACTTAGGTTACCGAATTAGATCTTCAAGACACGTTCGATTTACGTACGATATATGTATGTCGAGTAGAAGTGAGATCTTCGCATTGATAACAACGTAGGCGACACGAAAGGTATGTTTCTCATACGTATTCGCATTGTGACATTGACGACGTATACATTTTCTTGATCCTAACAATTAATATACGTGGATGCGACATATTATTACAGTAAGCCGAAATGCACCTAGCTACCGCTTTTCTGCCATACGTACGTCATACGTACAGCAGATGTGTGTATCTCGGCGTTGGGCACAACCGAAGTAACACGAAAGACTTACAGCACACGGTTTGCGGACTCGAATGATTTCGACGTTTTGTATACGTAAGCAAGACCTATTAGTTCAGTAGGCCTGAATGCAAATTTTTACCGTGTTTTCGTTCTACGTACGATATACGTACGGCAGATGTGTTTATCTTACGTACAGCACACGGTTTGCAGACTCGCCTGATTTCGACGTTTCGTATACGTAAGCCAGACCTATTAGTTTAGTGGGCCAAATGCAAATTTTCACAGTGTCTCCGGTATACGTACGATCTCTCTAAATTTTTTGGAGTGACATATTCACTCCAAGCTCAGAGTGAGAGCGTCATACACTCGACTTGGAGTGAAAAACCACTCTTTTAGAGTGAAACTGATCACTTTTTCGCAAAGAGTGAATATTTTCACTCTAACGTGTGGAGTGGTTTATTTTTCGCTCCGCAACTATCACTCCACAAAGAGTGAAGATCTCGCGCAGTATGTTCTGTGCAGGCCCTCGGTCGCGGCGGTGCAACGAACAATCTCTTCAATTTTATCAACTTTGTCCACAGTTTCGTCTCTTCCAGTCGTCCTTTGAGTATTAATTATACGATATTACGATATGCTTGTGAAACGTAACTATTCATTATCCGAAAGTGTGAGGATTCGAGGTATACAGCAAACTTAAAGTGATTCGCGGAAGTGAGGTTATGAACTACAAATTTGTTAGGATCTCAAAGAATGCTAACAAAATATGTAATTTTTGATGCACAGTCGCTATAGACCGAATCCATTATAATTGCAAATCGGACAGGCGGGAAATTGTGATGTCGCAGAACTTCCCGTAATGGAAATACCTATGTTTTTTTTTTAGGTGAAAAAAGAACCTGTATTATTTGAGGAGTGCAAATTCCACTCTTGAGGAGTGAAAATGCCACTCTAGAGGAGTGAAAACGCCACTCTTACAAGGAGTGAAAATCCCACTCTCAAGATTAGAGCGAATTTTCACTCCAAGGAAAGAGTGATCATTCACTCTAGTTGGAGTTGCGCTGTTTTCAGTATCGCTTGGAGTGAATTTTCACTCCAATGGAGTGATTTCTCACTCCAAAAAATTTAGAGAGTATATACGTACACCAGACGTTCCCAGCAGATTTGACAGCTTCAACGATCATATTCTTTCACTATTGAGCGATCGAGTGTAGTCATGAATAGATTCCTACAGAGATTAGTGAACTTACATTACTGAAGAATGTATCATCGTCCCTGATAAAATCATGTACAGAAACGCTGCATGGCTGGACACATGCGGCAGCGTAGCGTAGTGGTTAGGGCGTGCGACTAGTAATACGAAGAGTCGCGAGCGTACCCGGTTCAAACCCCGGCTAGGTCTTAGAAAAGCGAAAAATTCGTAAATAGGTAACCCAATAATAGGTTAAAAAATAACTTATTACATGAAAATCTTTTGTTTAAATTCGTTATGCGTATCTCACACGTTCTGTATACGTATAATAAATATTCTACTCATATGTGTTCTCTATACACAAAAAGCGTAATATGTTATGCATATACACATATACGTTTGATTTACGTATAGTATACGCGTATACAAAATCATGAAGAGTACGAAAGACATACGTATCGCATCAGTATATTGGACGTAAATTGACGTACAGCGCAGGGAATACTACGTAATATATACGTCTCGATATACGTCTTACAGTGGTTCCTTGTACCTCTAGAATACATATTCTATACATCTTAGCGGACGTTTCGTATTCGTTCCTTATACGGATTTTGGCCGGACATTTAGCCTATTTGAAATGACGAATGAAATAGATGCGAGATTTCTATTCAAACGCGAGGTTCCGAGATTTCGCGATTGCTCATGGTTTCTTTAAGATCGCATCTGGATCCGTATTCTTCAAATCGTTCCACGGTTGTCACGGCGGAAATGGCCGAATTTCCGTTCGGAGCTGCTCTATGATTGGTCCAAACGCGTCTATCTTTGTCATCGCGTGACGACCGTGAAAGTATTTGTAGAATACTTGAGACGGCGCTCGGGACCGTCTTGGCTAAGATCGTCTCGGACATCCACCATGCATCGAGAAAACAGTTCGTCCATAGTTGAAATAGCTAGTTTTGGATATTGCGAAATGAAAGTTTCATCATCGTTGGCAAAATTTTGTCTGAGCCAAATACGATTTGTTAAGGTGTAACGCAAGCTGATTTACACTTGGAATTTTCAAAACCTATTTGAGCAGCCAAAACACATTCGATTGATGTGAATTTGATATCAGTGACGTAGAAAAACTTAACGAAGGGCCTAAGAGTCTTGGATTTGCGAAAATCGAAAGACATAAACAGAATTTTGTGTAACAATATTGTTCTGTAACCCAAGGAAGTGCTGCCCCTAGTGGAGAGCGGCAGCACTTCCTTGGATTACGGAACAATATTGTTAAAAAAAAACTGTAATTACGTCTCGATTTTCGCAAATCCAAGACTCTTAGGCCCTTCATTAAGTTTTTCTACGTCACTGATATCAGATTCACATCAATCGAATTTGTTTTGGCCGCTCAAATAGGTTTTGAAAATTCCAAGTGTAAGTCAGCTTGCGTTTCGCACCGATAGTATTTCGGTGCTTAGAGAAAAGTAACGAAGAGCTTCGAACACGTACCCCAATGGACATTATGAAAACTTCCAACTTTCCACTACTTAGATACGAAAAACTTTGAAAACCCACTGAACGTTACAAAAACTCTGAACACCATACCAATGCCACACACGTACTGTCGCGTCACCTCGAGAAAAGTTACAAGTAGACCTCGAAAAGTCCAGACGGAATTATGAACCGAATCGAAACGAAT
The DNA here is from genome assembly GCA_018257835.1 of Euura lappo. Lineage (NCBI taxonomy): Eukaryota > Metazoa > Arthropoda > Insecta > Hymenoptera > Tenthredinidae > Euura > Euura lappo. Next base: position 159,165 of record JAEUYN010001072.1, read on the forward strand.
TCACCGAGTTGATCCGATAGTTATATCATCGGGTCAAATTCGAAGTATAGGATACGAAGGATTCGATTCTGTTCGAAGCATTGATTCGAATTGGAAGTAACCAAAAAGTATCAGAAGCGTCGTATTAGTTCGTCAATAAATTTTTGAATTCTGTAAGAAGCCGGATAGAAAATAATGGTTCAGATTATTCGTAATCTTCTTCTTGTTCAAAAAAAAAAATTAACTCGTATAGGAAGAACTGAGGCGGATTGGAACTCTCAATTCCTCATTCTCGGCGAAAAATTGAAACGAATAGGCGATAAAAGGTAGAACTGCCGCGGATAGGAAGGGATAGGGAAAAACAGATGAATATGAACGAATAGACAGATTGGAACGAATTAAGATTCTGATCGAAATAACTTATACTCTAGGTATTCGTAAATCTAAAGAAACGGGATTCATAATATTCGTGATTATTTCGTGTTGCGATAATGGTTGGAATACGCCGAATACAGCTGTTATCAACTTCCGAAACCTCGGGACTGAATTCGCACCTATGCACACGTCGCAATAAATTCAAGTATAATTAATCACGTAACTTGGGACGGGGGTGGACATCAATCCAGAGAGGAGGGGGATCCAAAGTAGGAGAAATACGCCGTTACGTAACTCCGAACGCTCCCACATGCGACCGGTTTTCGAGTATAAATAGGGGACGCTTGGCCATGTTCGTCACAGAAGTATTTCTCCGAAAGTACTACTAACTCATTCGCCATGCAACAAGTCGCTTGCCTCCTCGTCGCCGCTCTGGCCTTCTTCGCTGTCGCTTACGCCGAGAACGGAAGGGGCAGCCCCGGGCGCAAGTAGTGAGTATCTGATCGGAACGATTCTTACTGATGCGGAATTGCCAAAACTCGATCGATTTACTCGACTACGAGAATACGATTTGCAGCATTCCGACGGACAAGGCCTAACCCGACACCTTTGACGACTCGTCGTTATAAGTGCGATGCCGCTGTAACTATGATATTACGTTGCCAACGGTTTAATGAGAATTTCTACATTCCAGGATTCCCCCACCGGAACCCGAGATGATCCGACTAGTATCGTCGCTGACCCTGCAATGAAAAAATGGACAAGACCTCGACAAACGTCATACGATCGCCAGCGTTATTGCACTCGTTTCCTGTCTGGCAGTGCGCGATCGCGCCGCAATGCCCTCCAGCTGTTTCAAATCTTGAAGTCAAACGCAGAGAAATCATCGCTCGTAGTGTCGAAATGAACTGAAATTGATGCAAATAAAACGTACTTTCGTGTGAAACGGTATTATCTATTGATTATCACTATTTCCTCAACCATACCCATATCCCATTGTATGTATTGTAACGTTTGGCCGTTACCACCAGGGTTCGTCGGTACGAAATCAGACGAGACAAGGGAAAATATGGGGAAATGCGGTTTATTGAGACACGTGTTTACAGCATCAGATCTCCTAAGAGACTGTTAGTTAAAAAGTAGAGGCTGCTTGTCGTAGCAACCAGCCTGCACCTCTTTCGTGTTATGTAAAGGGTGTAAGGCTGCAGCAGCCTTCGTAACACTATCCCCCCCTGTGACAAGAGTCGTCCCGACTCGGATTAATCGACAAACTGCTTGAACGACGTGTAGAGATTCGAAATATGTAAGTGTTGAATTGGGAGGAATGCTCCCAAGACGTGTAGGGTGCTCTACGGAGAGAGTCGCGACTATGGTCGTACGTTCAAAGACTCTCGCCAACTCCACTCGGCATTCGCCTTCACTCTCGAGGAAAACCATAGAAAGACTCGAGAAAGCGGCCGAGCACCCTGAGGTGACTCTACGTGTTTACAGGGATCGTAAGTAAGGCATTTGATAAATACAATGACACGCGCGTATCTTCGACGCTTGTGGCCACCAAGGTGCTGGGGTAATCCAAGGATTCAACCGTGAGGAAGAGTCTAACAGCGAATGCGTCGTCGGGAGCAAGGGGTTGCAAAAGTCCGCATCAAGGTGGTTCGTCATAAACAGCAACAAGGCAAGGTCGTGGGTCGAAGCGAGGCCACTTCCAAGGTGTCCTGAACACCGAAGATCACCGCAAATAGGACAAATGCAGGGCAAATCCGCTGATGGGGGGGGGTGTCTCCATCCAAATCGTTGTGGCCTCGTAGGGACCAAGCAATCTTCAAAAGGCGACAGCTGGGCAAATCTGAAATGCTGACTTCCAAGGGTGGCTAAAACTGAACTCATTATTTTCAATCTCCACACAGTATACAGCTTTCTCAATTCCAAAATGAAACCCCAAAAACATATGTAGATAGACATTAAGTAGCATCCAGATTTCACCGGAAACATCGAACAAAACGAACAGATCAGAAACTCAATGTTGTGGGTGATTAACTGCCGTGAAGAATGACGATTTATTTCTATTCGGGATATTTCTCGATCTACGATACCAGGAAGTCTCACTTCCTTGTTGATGAACTTTCGAAGCGTCCAAATCCGTTTTCAAAGAGAAACAGTGTTTGGTCCCATGACCTTTCTTTCCACAGAATGAACAGGTTTTGGAGAACCGATTCCTTCTGTAACTATCGAACGAAGCAAAGATATCTGGATGAGACTGGCTGCTGGGAGTGTTTCCTATCGAACGAGTAAACGAATGTAGTTCCCCTTCTTGACGAGACTGAACCGAGTCAGAGTCTTCTCGGAATAAAGCTTCCATTTCTAATCCTTTGGCGATAGCTTCGCGAAGGGAAGAGGGACTGGCCATTTTTAATGAGTATTTTAAAGTTGGATCTGAGATGGCATTCATGAAACTCGAACAAGCTAATTGGTCCAAAATTTTAGCATCACATTCAGGAAAAGCGAGTCGAATAAGTCGCTCGAGATCCTGTCCGAGAGCAGCCAGATGCTCATGTCGGCCTTGACACCGCTCTTCAAATTGTGAGAACCACAATTTGGACAACTCCCCGAACCGAAGTTTCAATGCTGCACAAATTGCTTCGAAATTCTCAGCATCGGAATCTGAAAGAGAACCTAAGACATCCAAGGCCGGTCCTCTGAGAGATGCAGACAACATCACGGCTCTTTCGAGGGAATCCCAATCATTTATGCGAGCTATCAGTCGAAATTGACGTTCAAAAATATCCCAAGGGGTCGAACCGTTGTAAATGGTGGACTTTATTATGGTCTGTGAATTCCTCGCGCGCGGTTCCACGCGTTCTACTAAATGAGAGCTAGTCGAGTATGCAGTGGTTGGGACGACTGGCCTATCAGATTTTCCTATCTGAGTTTCCTGATCTATAAAGGATAAGTTATTAACTGATTCTCGGTGTGTCTCTACCGCCAGAGGTTTTAGACTTCCACGGTCTACTGAGACGCAAGCGTCATGAATGGCTGGTTAAACTGTCAATATTCCGGTTTTGGTTATGATTGGAGGTCAAAGATTGCTGAGAATCGAGTGCTACATCCGACATAACCGCAAAAGTAGGTGATTCCATAGACACCACTCCACTGGACTCTGAACGACTCAAAACTGACGGTGATGGAATGTGATTGCCCCCCGTGAATGACACTGACCTTGGTACCACTTTGGGTACCTGTGGTTGTTGGTTTACGGACGTACGGGGCGTCGGAATCGGGTGACGATGAGGCTTCTGGAACCAAGCATCCTGCATCCGAACCATCTGGCCAAGCATTTCGTCTCGTACTTGCCGAAGGTCAGACCGGATCAACTGAAGCATCTCCGTGCGGTACCCTTCGATCCGCTGGAGAAGTTGTTCAAATTCTTGTTCACGGTGTTCGCGTTCTCGTTCGCATGCACGAAGGCGTCCCTTGCCAAGCTTCTTCAATATTTTCAGTAACGGCTGCCACTGAGCTGGGGTCGGAATCGGTGCAGGTCGGGCCTGGCCGAAGATCCTAATCGTAAATCTTCTGTGGACGTCTCTGTCCCACTCCGTGTGCGCACCATAGTAAGCGTGTAGCGTTGAATAGTTTTAAAAGGCTCTCACGATTCCGAAAACTGGCGTATATGTCGCAATCACCCAAAAATCTCAAAATCGTCCCAGGCTCTCACGATCTCAGTACCGAAACAATCCCGCTTCTGACACCAGTGTAACGTTTGGCCGTTACCACCAGGGTTCGTCGGTACGAAATCAGACGAGACAAGGGAAAATATGGGGAAATGCGGTTTATTGAGACACGTGTTTACAGCATCAGATCTCCTAAGAGACTGTTAGTTAAAAAGTAGAGGCTGGTTGTCGTAGCAACCAGCCTGCACCTCTTTCGTGTTATGTAAAGGGTGTAAGGCTGCAGCAGCCTTCGTAACAGTATGTATACCTACCTACGTGGTGTTGTGTGATGAAAGTTAACCAAAGTATTTTAGACTTCGTCTCGTGTCGTATGGAATCCTCCGTCATTCGTCTTCATCCTACCTCCAATTGTGTTTTGCCTCTATTCGACAGCAGACCGTATTTCCAAATTCAGAGCGATACCTTCGCTCATTTTCAAAACGTCATCGCAAAAACGTTGCCTGCAGTAAACTCATTTTCAAGCCCATTTCTCGTCTCGATGATCCCCCAATTGCGTTCATTTTCTTCAGTTTTTCTAGTATAAATAGGATTGATAAATCATTAACAATAAGATGGGAAAACTTTCCATCGAGCACAACACCTTTGTTGTTTAACCGTTGACACGATTACAACTGACTGCAGAATAAGCGATAGTGGCAATAGCTCCTCGCCTAATTCTTATTGTAATTGGAAATACTGTATTTCTAACAATTCGAGACGCATTCAAGCGAAGAGTGCACCCGAGCTGGATTCTCGAAATCACGATTCACGATTCTGGGTGAATTAATTCCAAATACTACTATGACGCAAAACCCCATGCGATGTCCGATGCTGGTTGGTCGAGGTTTTCCCTTCGCTTGTAAGTTTTATCTTGTAAGATTGAAGTAATATACACTTGAAACATTAAAAATATTCGCAAAGATCGTCATCGTTGAACATCCGATGGGTGGTTAACAATTAGCTGTGGTAAAAGAATCCAAGTCACTGCACGCACGAATAACAGTGATCAATGTAAGGGCATGAAAAATCATACGAATATTCCGTAAGTGAGCAATTTTCATAATTTGGAAGGGGATTCGACCTCGGGACATGGCTGGTGAGGGTTTTCGGGGTCGCTGATGCTGGATACAAGATAATTTCCAAAAATCCAGAACTGTGAACCCGATGTGACAGTCCCAGACCACGAACCTGTCTTATTTCGCTCCAGCTTGGTGTACAGAGGTCTGAAAGGGCAAAAACTTTGGAATCGTCTTCGAACATTTGAATAAACTAATAAATTCAGCTATTTGGATGATCTTCGACCGGTTAAATATGTTATATGGTGCCGGAAATATCGTTAATATCGAAATTTAGACATCCAACCCGATTTTTTCACTAGTTCGGCGCCGACCGACAGGCTCTCATACGAATGAAAATGTTTGTAAAAGTGTCACGAAATACATGGACGAAGACCCATTTGCACGTTTTTGCAGATGCTCGAACTACAGACCTGTGAAACTATTTAACTATCGAAGATGCGGAAAAAGCTTCAAAATTGATGTTGAAACATCGATTTCCACAATTTAATGAGGTTTTCGTATGGTCAAAAGTTAGTATCCATGTAATTCTCATGTAAACTGCACGGGTATCTCGAAATAAATAAATAAGATGAATGTATTCAAAATGACTTTTTGATGGGTTCTACTGTTTTGGTACACAAAATTCATATAAATGCATGAAAAAAACCCCGTAATATTTATCTTTCCTTTTAAGGCCTTTTGAGGACCACGTGACCTCATACGAGCGATATTGTGATGGAAAAAATTGGAACTAATTTCAACACCGGCGCTCGAAAAATTCACGAAATCACGATTTTCCGTTCCAATATTTCATTTTACCTACAATATTTCTAAATGAATTATCATATCATCAGTGAATACAACTTTTTACTCGAACGCGTCGCATCCCAGTGCTAGCAGACGAGTAGGTGCAAGACGCGCTCATAGGCGAAACGATGATTACAAAAATTCAATGGGGATAGGAACAATACTGCTAGAAATATAGTATTTCCAGCAATAATTAAGCGAGGAACTATTGCCAGACCCGTTTATTCTATAGTTACGCAATTTATCCACCCAGTAAACTAAGAATAATTGAGTATGGTGAAAACGGATTCAACTCGAATTGAATGAAATTAAAAAGACTTGTGTCGCAATTCTTTTCGATTTTTCTCAATTCTAAAGAATTGGCACACAAGTCTTTTTAATTCTATTCAATTCGAGTTGAATCCGTTTTCACCATACTCAATTCTTCTTAGTTTACTGGGCAAAGTGAATTTCAGAGTAAATTTTGTTTCGAAAAAAATGAAGGTGTTATCCCACACGGAACACTTAGTTGATTTTACGTATGAAGTACGTTTTAACGTCTGTTTACGTATACAGCTAAAATGATACGTATACTATACGCGTGTACGCGATGTATACAATCAAGACGTATATTTTCTATACGAAGTATACAACGTATAACACTTGTATCATTCATATAAATTACATTCATATTGCGTATAGTATTATGACAATCATAAAACTTTTATTATATGTACCATCAACGTATATAATTGGTGATTATTCAGATGTTTTGAGAAACCTAGCCTGTACGCATTATGTACGTATCTTTCACGTCACGCAAAACAACGCTTTTTAAATGTTTACTGTACATGAAGACGTATTATCACTTCGGTTACCGAATTAGATCTTCAAGACACGTTCGATTTACGTACGATATATGTATGTCGAGTAGAAGTGAGATCTTCGCATTGATAACAACGTAGGCGACACGAAAGGTATGTTTCTCATACGTATTCGCATTGTGACATTGACGACGTATACATTTTCTTGATCCTAACAATTAATATACGTGGATGCGACATATTATTACAGTAAGCCGAAATGCACCTAGCTACCGCTTTTCTGCCATACGTACGTCATACGTACAGCAGATGTGTGTATCTCGGCGTTGGGCACAACCGAAGTAACACGAAAGACTTACAGCACACGGTTTGCGGACTCGAATGATTTCGACGTTTTGTATACGTAAGCAAGACCTATTAGTTCAGTAGGCCTGAATGCAAATTTTTACCGTGTTTTCGTTCTACGTACGATATACGTACGGCAGATGTGTTTATCTTACGTACAGCACACGGTTTGCAGACTCGCCTGATTTCGACGTTTCGTATACGTAAGCCAGACCTATTAGTTTAGTGGGCCAAATGCAAATTTTCACAGTGTCTCCGGTATACGTACGATCTCTCTAAATTTTTTGGAGTGACATATTCACTCCAAGCTCAGAGTGAGAGCGTCATACACTCGACTTGGAGTGAAAAACCACTCTTTTAGAGTGAAACTGATCACTTTTTCGCAAAGAGTGAATATTTTCACTCTAACGTGTGGAGTGGTTTATTTTTCGCTCCGCAACTATCACTCCACAAAGAGTGAAGATCTCGCGCAGTATGTTCTGTGCAGGCCCTCGGTCGCGGCGGTGCAACGAACAATCTCTTCAATTTTATCAACTTTGTCCACAGTTTCGTCTCTTCCAGTCGTCCTTTGAGTATTAATTATACGATATTACGATATGCTTGTGAAACGTAACTATTCATTATCCGAAAGTGTGAGGATTCGAGGTATACAGCAAACTTAAAGTGATTCGCGGAAGTGAGGTTATGAACTACAAATTTGTTAGGATCTCAAAGAATGCTAACAAAATATGTAATTTTTGATGCACAGTCGCTATAGACCGAATCCATTATAATTGCAAATCGGACAGGCGGGAAATTGTGATGTCGCAGAACTTCCCGTAATGGAAATACCTATGTTTTTTTTTTAGGTGAAAAAAGAACCTGTATTATTTGAGGAGTGCAAATTCCACTCTTGAGGAGTGAAAATGCCACTCTAGAGGAGTGAAAACGCCACTCTTACAAGGAGTGAAAATCCCACTCTCAAGATTAGAGCGAATTTTCACTCCAAGGAAAGAGTGATCATTCACTCTAGTTGGAGTTGCGCTGTTTTCAGTATCGCTTGGAGTGAATTTTCACTCCAATGGAGTGATTTCTCACTCCAAAAAATTTAGAGAGTATATACGTACACCAGACGTTCCCAGCAGATTTGACAGCTTCAACGATCATATTCTTTCACTATTGAGCGATCGAGTGTAGTCATGAATAGATTCCTACAGAGATTAGTGAACTTACATTACTGAAGAATGTATCATCGTCCCTGATAAAATCATGTACAGAAACGCTGCATGGCTGGACACATGCGGCAGCGTAGCGTAGTGGTTAGGGCGTGCGACTAGTAATACGAAGAGTCGCGAGCGTACCCGGTTCAAACCCCGGCTAGGTCTTAGAAAAGCGAAAAATTCGTAAATAGGTAACCCAATAATAGGTTAAAAAATAACTTATTACATGAAAATCTTTTGTTTAAATTCGTTATGCGTATCTCACACGTTCTGTATACGTATAATCAAGAGACTCGGTAGAGTCTCGCGCCAAGTACATTAAAAAAAAATTTTTAAACGCCGCGCGTAGACTCACCGAGTCTATTTACCCGAACGGGAGCTATTCGCGGTGGTGGGGGTAATCAGAATCTCTGTTTTCTTCCATTTAGCGACCTCCATGGGTCTGGAGAATTATTATATTAGATTGTCGGTACGAAAAGCTTTCATTTGAGCCCTATTTCGATTGAATCCGTGCACGTAAAAATAAGATATGAGTAATTGAAAGATCTGACAGGTCCGTTTCACTCGATCCTTTTTCGTCGTCGTCTCCTCCGGACTTTGCCACGGCCTATGAGTATAAAAATCAGAGAAGAGCGGCGGTATCTAGTAGATAGACTACGCAGAGAGCAGACGAGAAGAGAGAGTACCCTCAGTCAGTGGCTGGTGGCGCCGTTGTCGAGATTGAATTCGGCAAATTTTTCCGCCTCTTTCTTTTATTATCCGATTGATGAGTCTTGCGCGAAGTATTTTCATTCATATATATCGACCACTCGATAGTCGGGACTCGGGACAACAGCGATCCGAGTATACCTGGCATTGGCCGCCGGAATCACGAGTTAGATCGAATTGAGAATGTAGACAAGCCGCCATCTTTAAATGTGACAGATCGAGAATCGATTGACCGAAACTGCTAGCTATAGCGTGTTCGCGTCGGCTGCTTCGGTTTGACATTTCATTCCACTCGTTATCACTACGTGATATTGAGATACATGATGTGATGTGAGAGTCATTACCGACAAAGTGAAACAAGATGGGCTTTGAAGTTTATGTATTCAGCTCGACATCGTATGGAAATCGCGAGCCTGTTTCATGGAAAAATCGAGTTATGAGGTTATCAGAGTCAATCAATTAGATCAATCACAAAGCCTTGGGTATATTGGTCGTTTATACATTGATTATATGTTCATGATCCAGGTGCTAAATATCAAGAGACTTTGTAGAGTATCGAGGCAAGTACATTACGAACAAAAAAATTGTGTGAGTTCCGGAGGGACTATTTCGTGGACGAGCTATTGATATATCGACGCATCCTGAGAAAGCAGATGAATCTCAGCGGGAAGTCTAGAGCAGACGAGTTGAAATATGCTTTGAGACAAGTATATAGGTCCGTAACACTTCATACAGAGTTTTCTGAGTTACGTGTGAGTTCTGGACTGTCCGCCGAATACGTCCATCCATTCTGACCTTGACGATATGATCAATTGTTTGATCGCTTTGGTTATAGTTATCGCACGCCTACTTATAGCTCTATGGAAGAAATGTGTACGTTGCGGTATACTCAGGGAGTTTGCTTCGATGACTCAGCTTTTAATTTTCACATCACGGCATACTTATTAGACTACCCCAACAGCACACACGTTGCAGGAATGTTGCGGCAACGTTGCTGCAATCTTACAACCCCTTAGTTACGTTGCAGCAACATTGTAGTAAGATTGTGTGCTGTCTGGGTACTGGAGTTACGCGAATTGAAATCATCGGGTTCTAACTTCTAAGAATACCTTGGTGGACCGGATGGAACAGACGAATCTTGCCATGCAATTTATAACAGAAGCACTATCCCGGAAGACTTTATTGAGTGAATACCAATGATTATTTATACACTGATTTTCAGACTTTCTTACTGTGAACATTTTTTAAGATTTAATTTGTAATGAGCAGTGACTATAACCCTACCTGTAAGTAACTCCGCTGTGGCCGCTCCCAAGCCCGGATGAGAAGGGAGGAGGGCCGCGCACAGGGTTCCACGTTGCGAATATTTACTATGAATGATTTTGACGCTTCAATTTATGCAACCCAATAAGGGTTAATATTTCACGTGTGCTCCTAAGCAAGAGTCAGAGTTACAGAAATCAACTTTTATTAACAGAAAATTCAAGATTTTTCACCGTCTATCCAATGGGATATACTCAATAGAAATAATCGGTCAGAAAAATACTGACAACCGAGCGAGCATAGCGAGTGAGGATCTACGAAGACCCCATCGAGCAAGCACAGCGAGCTAGCGCAGTTAGCAGGAAGTAAAAAAAATATACAAAAAGTAGTGATATCCCCAAAAAAGCACCTCTGGTGCAAAAACCTTTCGCCAAGTACATTAATGTGGTCCACCCACAAAATTTACCAACCAAATTCTTTCACACAAAATCTGTCTTTAAAAATACCCACCAACAAAAATTCGTCTTCCACAAAAAGTCTTCTTCCAAAAATTCGTTTTCAACAAAAGTCGTCCTTCAAAAAAATCTCTGTAAAAGGATTGATATCAAATACAAGTACCAAGTACGAAAAAAAAAAGAAAAATCAAACCATATACCGTTGTGCTCGTTCGCTCGCTACGCTCGCTCACTCGATTGGGTTTTCATAATTTGTGAGGAGAAAAATTGGGAGCATGAGTTTCGAGAAGAGAAAATTTTCGAAAGAAAAAATTGAGGGAGTGGTACTTGGCGGGCCTTCATAGCGAGATAAAAAAATGTGACTTGTAGACCTCAGTGGTCACTCTTCCACTCACTCACACCTGGCCCGCAAGTACCACTCCCTCAATTTTTTTTTCGAAAATTTTCTCTTCTCGAAACTCATGCTCCCAATTTTTCTCCTCACAAATTATGAAAACCCAATCGAGTGAGCGAGCGTAGCGAGCGAACGAGCACAACGGTATATGGTTTGATTTTTCTTTTTTTTTTGTACTTGGTACTTGTATTTGATATCAATCCTTTTACAGAGATTTTTTTTTTGTTGAAAACGAAAAGAAGACTTTTTGTGGAAGACGAACAGATTTTGTGGAACAGGTAAAAACTGGGTGACCACATATTTGGCCGAAATTTTTGCCAGAGAGTTTTTTGGGGCTGAAATATTCTACTCATATGTGTTCTCTATACACAAAAAGCGTAATATGTTATGCATATACACATATACGTTTGATTTACGTATAGTATACGCGTATACAAAATCATGAAGAGTACGAAAGACATACGTATCGCATCAGTATATTGGACGTAAATTGACGTACAGCGCAGGGAATACTACGTAATATATACGTCTCGATATACGTCTTACAGTGGTTCCTTGTACCTCTAGAATACATATTCTATACATCTTAGCGGACGTTTCGTATTCGTTCCTTATACGGATTTTGGCCGGACATTTAGCCTATTTGAAATGACGAATGAAATAGATGCGAGATTTCTATTCAAACGCGAGGTTCCGAGATTTCGCGATTGCTCATGGTTTCTTTAAGATCGCATCTGGATCCGTATTCTTCAAATCGTTCCACGGTTGTCACGGCGGAAATGGCCGAATTTCCGTTCGGAGCTGCTCTATGATTGGTCCAAACGCGTCTATCTTTGTCATCGCGTGACGACCGTGAAAGTATTTGTAGAATACTTGAGACGGCGCTCGGGACCGTCTTGGCTAAGATCGTCTCGGACATCCACCATGCATCGAGAAAACAGTTCGTCCATAGTTGAAATAGCTAGTTTTGGATATTGCGAAATGAAAGTTTCATCATCGTTGGCAAAATTTTGTCTGAGCCAAATACGATTTGTTAAGGTGTAACGCAAGCTGATTTACACTTGGAATTTTCAAAACCTATTTGAGCAGCCAAAACACATTCGATTGATGTGAATTTGATATCAGTGACGTAGAAAAACTTAACGAAGGGCCTAAGAGTCTTGGATTTGCGAAAATCGAAAGACATAAACAGAATTTTGTGTAACAATATTGTTCTGTAACCCAAGGAAGTGCTGCCCCTAGTGGAGAGCGGCAGCACTTCCTTGGATTACGGAACAATATTGTTAAAAAAAAACTGTAATTACGTCTCGATTTTCGCAAATCCAAGACTCTTAGGCCCTTCATTAAGTTTTTCTACGTCACTGATATCAGATTCACATCAATCGAATTTGTTTTGGCCGCTCAAATAGGTTTTGAAAATTCCAAGTGTAAGTCAGCTTGCGTTTCGCACCGATAGTATTTCGGTGCTTAGAGAAAAGTAACGAAGAGCTTCGAACACGTACCCCAATGGACATTATGAAAACTTCCAACTTTCCACTACTTAGATACGAAAAACTTTGAAAACCCACTGAACGTTACAAAAACTCTGAACACCATACCAATGCCACACACGTACTGTCGCGTCACCTCGAGAAAAGTTACAAGTAGACCTCGAAAAGTCCAGACGGAATTATGAACCGAATCGAAACGAATTCACCGAGTTGATCCGATAGTTATATCATCGGGTCAAATTCGAAGTATAGGATACGAAGGATTCGATTCTGTTCGAAGCATTGATTCGAATTGGAAGTAACCAAAAAGTATCAGAAGCGTCGTATTAGTTCGTCAATAAATTTTTGAATTCTGTAAGAAGCCGGATAGAAAATAATGGTTCAGATTATTCGTAATCTTCTTCTTGTTCAAAAAAAAAAATTAACTCGTATAGGAAGAACTGAGGCGGATTGGAACTCTCAATTCCTCATTCTCGGCGAAAAATTGAAACGAATAGGCGATAAAAGGTAGAACTGCCGCGGATAGGAAGGGATAGGGAAAAACAGATGAATATGAACGAATAGACAGATTGGAACGAATTAAGATTCTGATCGAAATAACTTATACTCTAGGTATTCGTAAATCTAAAGAAACGGGATTCATAATATTCGTGATTATTTCGTGTTGCGATAATGGTTGGAATACGCCGAATACAGCTGTTATCAACTTCCGAAACCTCGGGACTGAATTCGCACCTATGCACACGTCGCAATAAATTCAAGTATAATTAATCACGTAACTTGGGACGGGGGTGGACATCAATCCAGAGAGGAGGGGGATCCAAAGTAGGAGAAATACGCCGTTACGTAACTCCGAACGCTCCCACATGCGACCGGTTTTCGAGTATAAATAGGGGACGCTTGGCCATGTTCGTCACAGAAGTATTTCTCCGAAAGTACTACTAACTCATTCGCCATGCAACAAGTCGCTTGCCTCCTCGTCGCCGCTCTGGCCTTCTTCGCTGTCGCTTACGCCGAGAACGGAAGGGGCAGCCCCGGGCGCAAGTAGTGAGTATCTGATCGGAACGATTCTTACTGATGCGGAATTGCCAAAACTCGATCGATTTACTCGACTACGAGAATACGATTTGCAGCATTCCGACGGACAAGGCCTAACCCGACACCTTTGACGACTCGTCGTTATAAGTGCGATGCCGCTGTAACTATGATATTACGTTGCCAACGGTTTAATGAGAATTTCTACATTCCAGGATTCCCCCACCGGAACCCGAGATGATCCGACTAGTATCGTCGCTGACCCTGCAATGAAAAAATGGACAAGACCTCGACAAACGTCATACGATCGCCAGCGTTATTGCACTCGTTTCCTGTCTGGCAGTGCGCGATCGCGCCGCAATGCCCTCCAGCTGTTTCAAATCTTGAAGTCAAACGCAGAGAAATCATCGCTCGTAGTGTCGAAATGAACTGAAATTGATGCAAATAAAACGTACTTTCGTGTGAAACGGTATTATCTATTGATTATCACTATTTCCTCAACCATACCCATATCCCATTGTATGTATTGTAACGTTTGGCCGTTACCACCAGGGTTCGTCGGTACGAAATCAGACGAGACAAGGGAAAATATGGGGAAATGCGGTTTATTGAGACACGTGTTTACAGCATCAGATCTCCTAAGAGACTGTTAGTTAAAAAGTAGAGGCTGGTTGTCGTAGCAACCAGCCTGCACCTCTTTCGTGTTATGTAAAGGGTGTAAGGCTGCAGCAGCCTTCGTAACACTATCCCCCCCTGTGACAAGAGTCGTCCCGACTCGGATTAATCGACAAACTGCTTGAACGACGTGTAGAGATTCGAAATATGTAAGTGTTGAATTGGGAGGAATGCTCCCAAGACGTGTAGGGTGCTCTACGGAGAGAGTCGCGACTATGGTCGTACGTTCAAAGACTCTCGCCAACTCCACTCGGCATTCGCCTTCGCTCTCGAGGAAAACCATAGAAAGACTCGAGAAAGCGGCCGAGCACCCTGAGGTGACTCTACGTGTTTACAGGGATCGTAAGTAAGGCATTTGATAAATACAATGACACGTGCGTATCTTTGACGCTTGTGGCCACCAAGGTGCTGGGGTAATCCAAGGATTCAACCGTGAGGAAGAGTCTAACAGCGAATGCGTCGTCGGGAGCAAGGGGTTGCAAAAGTCCGCATCAAGGTGGTTCGTCATAAACAGCAACAAGGCAAGGTCGTGGGTCGAAGCGAGGCCACTTCCAAGGTGTCCTGAACACCGAAGATCACCGCAAATAGGACAAATGCAGGGCAAATCCGCTGATGGGGGGGGGTGTCTCCATCCAAATCGTTGTAGCCTCGTAGGGACCAAGCAATCTTCAAAAGGCGACAGCTGGGCAAATCTGAAATGCTGACTTCCAAGGGTGGCTAAAACTGAACTCATTATTTTCAATCTCCACACAGTATACAGCTTTCTCAATTCCAAAATGAAACCCCAAAAACATATGTAGATAGACATTAAGTAGCATCCAGATTTCACCGGAAACATCGAACAAAACGAACAGATCAGAAACTCAATGTTGTGGGTGATTAACTGCCGTGAAGAATGACGATTTATTTCTATTCGGGATATTTCTCGATCTACGATACCAGGAAGTCTCACTTCCTTGTTGATGAACTTTCGAAGCGTCCAAATCCGTTTTCAAAGAGAAACAGTGTTTGGTCCCATGACCTTTCTTTCCACAGAATGAACAGGTTTTGGAGAACCGATTCCTTCTGTAACTATCGAACGAAGCAAAGATATCTGGATGAGACTGGCTGCTGGGAGTGTTTCCTATCGAACGAGTAAACGAATGTAGTTCCCCTTCTTGACGAGACTGAACCGAGTCAGAGTCTTCTCGGAATAAAGCTTCCATTTCTAATCCTTTGGCGATAGCTTCGCGAAGGGAAGAGGGACTGGCCATTTTTAATGAGTATTTTAAAGTTGGATCTGAGATGGCATTCATGAAACTCGAACAAGCTAATTGGTCCAAAATTTTAGCATCACATTCAGGAAAAGCGAGTCGAATAAGTCGCTCGAGATCCTGTCCGAGAGCAGCCAGATGCTCATGTCGGCCTTGACACCGCTCTTCAAATTGTGAGAACCACAATTTGGACAACTCCCCGAACCGAAGTTTCAATGCTGCACAAATTGCTTCGAAATTCTCAGCATCGGAATCTGAAAGAGAACCTAAGACATCCAAGGCCGGTCCTCTGAGAGATGCAGACAACATCACGGCTCTTTCGAGGGAATCCCAATCATTTATGCGAGCTATCAGTCGAAATTGACGTTCAAAAATATCCCAAGGGGTCGAACCGTTGTAAATGGTGGACTTTATTATGGTCTGTGAATTCCTCGCGCGCGGTTCCACGCGTTCTACTAAATGAGAGCTAGTCGAGTATGCAGTGGTTGGGACGACTGGCCTATCAGATTTTCCTATCTGAGTTTCCTGATCTATAAAGGATAAGTTATTAACTGATTCTCGGTGTGTCTCTACCGCCAGAGGTTTTAGACTTCCACGGTCTACTGAGACGCAAGCGTCATGAATGGCTGGTTAAACTGTCAATATTCCGGTTTTGGTTATGATTGGAGGTCAAAGATTGCTGAGAATCGAGTGCTACATCCGACATAACCGCAAAAGTAGGTGATTCCATAGACACCACTCCACTGGACTCTGAACGACTCAAAACTGACGGTGATGGAATGTGATTGCCCCCCGTGAATGACACTGACCTTGGTACCACTTTGGGTACCTGTGGTTGTTGGTTTACGGACGTACGGGGCGTCGGAATCGGGTGACGATGAGGCTTCTGGAACCAAGCATCCTGCATCCGAACCATCTGGCCAAGCATTTCGTCTCGTACTTGCCGAAGGTCAGACCGGATCAACTGAAGCATCTCCGTGCGGTACCCTTCGATCCGCTGGAGAAGTTGTTCAAATTCTTGTTCACGGTGTTCGCGTTCTCGTTCGCATGCACGAAGGCGTCCCTTGCCAAGCTTCTTCAATATTTTCAGTAACGGCTGCCACTGAGCTGGGGTCGGAATCGGTGCAGGTCGGGCCTGGCCGAAGATCCTAATCGTAAATCTTCTGTGGACGTCTCTGTCCCACTCCGTGTGCGCACCATAGTAAGCGTGTAGCGTTGAATAGTTTTAAAAGGCTCTCACGATTCCGAAAACTGGCGTATATGTCGCAATCACCCAAAAATCTCAAAATCGTCCCAGGCTCTCACGATCTCAGTACCGAAACAATCCCGCTTCTGACACCAGTGTAACGTTTGGCCGTTACCACCAGGGTTCGTCGGTACGAAATCAGACGAGACAAGGGAAAATATGGGGAAATGCGGTTTATTGAGACACGTGTTTACAGCATCAGATCTCCTAAGAGACTGTTAGTTAAAAAGTAGAGGCTGGTTGTCGTAGCAACCAGCCTGCACCTCTTTCGTGTTATGTAAAGGGTGTAAGGCTGCAGCAGCCTTCGTAACAGTATGTATACCTACCTACGTGGTGTTGTGTGATGAAAGTTAACCAAAGTATTTTAGACTTCGTCTCGTGTCGTATGGAATCCTCCGTCATTCGTCTTCATCCTACCTCCAATTGTGTTTTGCCTCTATTCGACAGCAGACCGTATTTCCAAATTCAGAGCGATACCTTCGCTCATTTTCAAAACGTCATCGCAAAAACGTTGCCTGCAGTAAACTCATTTTCAAGCCCATTTCTCGTCTCGATGATCCCCCAATTGCGTTCATTTTCTTCAGTTTTTCTAGTATAAATAGGATTGATAAATCATTAACAATAAGATGGGAAAACTTTCCATCGAGCACAACACCTTTGTTGTTTAACCGTTGACACGATTACAACTGACTGCAGAATAAGCGATAGTGGCAATAGCTCCTCGCCTAATTCTTATTGTAATTGGAAATACTGTATTTCTAACAATTCGAGACGCATTCAAGCGAAGAGTGCACCCGAGCTGGATTCTCGAAATCACGATTCACGATTCTGGGTGAATTAATTCCAAATACTACTATGACGCAAAACCCCATGCGATGTCCGATGCTGGTTGGTCGAGGTTTTCCCTTCGCTTGTAAGTTTTATCTTGTAAGATTGAAGTAATATACACTTGAAACATTAAAAATATTCGCAAAGATCGTCATCGTTGAACATCCGATGGGTGGTTAACAATTAGCTGTGGTAAAAGAATCCAAGTCACTGCACGCACGAATAACAGTGATCAATGTAAGGGCATGAAAAATCATACGAATATTCCGTAAGTGAGCAATTTTCATAATTTGGAAGGGGATTCGACCTCGGGACATGGCTGGTGAGGGTTTTCGGGGTCGCTGATGCTGGATACAAGATAATTTCCAAAAATCCAGAACTGTGAACCCGATGTGACAGTCCCACACCACGAATCTGTCTTATTTCGCTCCAGCTTGGTGTACAGAGGTCTGAAAGGGCAAAAGCTTTGGAATCGTCTTCGAACATTTGAATAAACTAATAAATTCAGCTATTTGGATGATCTTCGACCGGTTAGGGGGCGTCCACAAATTACGTGAGGCGTTTAGGGGGGGGAGGGGGTCGAGCCGAATCTCACCCAATCTCACGTGGGGGAGAGGGGGGGTCTCGGCCAATATCACGTAATTTATTGTTTATTCATAAATTATGTTTTTTTTATTAGAAATCCAACGCAATCAAGCAAAATACGCATTTTGAAAAATCTCACGTGAGATTTAAGGGGGGGGGGGTCGAGCCAAATCTCACGAAATCTCACCGAGGGGGGAGGGGGGGTCGAAAAATCCCAAAAATCGCCTCACGTAATTTATGGACGCCCCCTAAGACGCTTGGAAACCCTAGGGTTTGTAAAGTACTTTCGTACCCGCTGGCCTGCATACCGCCATTTTCGCCACGCTTCGCAGGTTACGAACCCCCCCCCCGTTTTCGAAGCTCGTATGGTGAAAAATTTTTTTTCTTACTCGTATTCACAATTTCTTATTCTATGATGATAGTGAGCATTTTTTCGTTATAGTTATGCAATTAATCGATGTTTTTTCAATTCATTTCCGGAATTGACATTGACATAAAAATTAGATCTACGTAGATCTCTTAAGATCTCATAAGATCTACGTAGATCTCATTAGATCTATTCCAAACTTTAGATCTACGTAGATCTAAAGCATTTATATCTACATAGATCTAACCGATTTTTTCCCGGGTGCATTAATTATGTACGTATCTTTCACGTCACGCAAAACAACGCTTTTTAAATGTTTACTGCACTGTAAAAAATGATTGTGAATTTACTACACATTAACTACACGAAAGTCTTGCAAAATTAAACATTTAGTATAGCAAAGTAAATCGCTATGCATGTTCTTTGAATTTATGAACAAATTTTCAATATCACTAAATTGTGTACGGATTTTACTGTCAACGTCGGATTTCAACATTTTGCCGCCCCAGGCCCGTAACTTTGGGGCGCCCCTGTTAGGCATTTTTTTTCTCACACCCAGTCGCAAAATGCCATTTTTCATATCTCTTGGGCGGGCGCAAAACAGGCGAAAGAGACTTTTTCCTGCCGTAAGGCGCAAAATCCTGTTTTCCGCCCGCTCACTCGGTCTGAAAACAGGCATTTCTGCAGACCAGGTGATGAGAAAAACATCGTGTGCATCACGGGCGCAAGGCTATTTTGGCGAGTGTGCTCATAGTATACTCCCCTTCGGTTCGTACTGCAAATTTCACACTCGAAAAATAGTCCTTTGCGCCCTTGATAAACAATGTACTATTCTTTCCATAAAGCATAAGCTGTAAGCAATCTTCTTCATGCTTCAAATCGAAACATATCATGAACAAAAGCATAAAAGAATGTTAAATGAATACAGTCATGAAGAAAAAAAGGTTTTATCGCACTTACATAACATTATTTCAATAAATGCATGTATTAAAAAAAATCGAGAAAATAATATTAAGATCATGTAAAATCGAATAGCTGTGAGTCATCTGATCAAAAAAAACACTGACTGAAGAAAGAAAAATTTACGACGCGGCGCCCCTTCTGCCCTGGCGGCCCGCGCCACTAAGCCCGGGCCTCGCGGGCCTAGGCCGAAATCCGGCGTTGTTAAATTAGTTTACAAATACGACGAATTTTACTAAAATGTGAAGTGATTTTATGACTCCTTTATGTGCATAAAACTTCCAACAGTTGTGTTGGAAGTTCACACAAACATGTTTTACAGTGTGTATGTACCCAGGGAAATTGAATCTGAAGCGCCCGGCATAGGCAACTGAACATACACCTGTAATTTGGTTGGCAATGCCACGGTGTAACTCGCCGCCGAAAAAATTGACGAGCTATAACGCTTGGCATTGCCAACCAAATTACAGGTGTATGTTCAGTTGCCTATGCCGGGCGCTTCAGATTCAATTTCCCTGGGGTACATACGGAAGACGTATCACTTAGGTTTCCGAATTAGATCTTCAAGACACCTTCGATTTACGTACGATATATGTCGAGTGAAAGTGAGATCTTCGTATTGATAACAACTTAGGCGACACGAAAGGTATGTTTTCACCACACCTGCACGGAAAGTACGACTTTCGGCCCGCTGCGTGAACGGGAAGTCGTGCTTGCCGATGCAGGGGGTGGTGAAAAATAGTATACTACCCACGGGAGTGAAAAAGGCCATCCCAAACTGCGTTCTTGCCACCCTCGCCTTTGGCTTGGGTGTCAATCTCACATGCAGTTTGGAATAGCCTACTTTCCCTCCCTAGGTGTGTAATATACTATATTTGCTATTTTTCACCCGACTTCGATAAAATGACCTTATTCCGTCGCTGTAACGCGAGTGGAAAGTAGGTAGTCAATTTCTGACCAGAAGGAAGAGAAGTGATTTACCGGGGAGAAAAGTAAATTGCCGGGCAAAAAAGTCCACTTTTTTGCCCGGCAATTTACTTTTTTGCCCGGCTATTTACTTTTTTGCCCGGCAATCTACTTTTTTGCCCGGCAATCGACTTTTCTTCCCTCTGGTCCGGAATTGACGACTTTCGACCCGCGTTTCAGGGGCGAAATACGGTCATTTTATCGTAGTCTGGTGAAAAGTGAGTTAACGATAAAATGACCGTATTTCGCCCCTGAAACGCGGGTCGAAAGTCGTCAATTTCGGACCAGAGGGAAGAAAAGTCGATTGCCGGGCAAAAAAGTAGATTGCCGGGCAAAAAAGTAGATTGCCGCGCAAAAAAGTAAATAGCCGGGCGAAAAAGTAAATAGCCCGGCAAAAAAGTCCACTTTTTTGACCGGCAATTTACTTTTCTGCCCGGTTAATCACTTCTCTCCCTTCTGGTAAAAAATTGACTACCTACTTTCCACTCGCGTTACAGCGACGGAATAAGGTCATCTTAACGAAGTCGGGTGAAAAATAGCATATGCCACACGGGAGGAGCGCAATTTTCACCTCGTGTTCGTGCTGCCCTCGCTGCACTCGCTTCGCTCGTGCCTCGGGCAGCAAACCTCGCACTCGGCGAAAATCGCGCTCTTTCCTCCCTTGTAGCATAATATACTAAAAAAAAAAAAAAAAATTGTGAAAATCGAACACATCGGAATTGAACCCTCGAACTTCGGATTACCAAACCTGTACCATACTGGCATACTTATGGTCCAATCAGTCCAGAGAGACTTGAAATATTTCCAAATACGGTATCAGAACTACTCAGATCCGAGTAGATCTACTTGGCTTCAATGAGCAACAACGTTTTGCTGCGATTATTCCATCTACTCATCGCAGATCTACCTAGATCTAAAGTAGATCCAACGATATCTGGGTGGATATACATACCTAGATCTATAACAAGCATGAGCAATCGAACATGACATTAGATCAATTCGAAGCTACGTAGATCTACGAAAATCCTCGGAGATTTAGGCAAATCTAGGTAGATCTACGATTTTCCAAAATTTAGATCTACTTAGATCTAAATTAGATCTCCGGAGATCTCCGGAATTTTTCGACGTATAATGAACTTTGGATAAGATATTAATGATTTCTGGAGTATGTAGAATGTGTTGAATCACGCTGTACTGGTCCCCTTAACAAAAAAAGTTTGGATCAGGTAACAAAAATATAAGGAAAATTCAGCCCAAAATTTTGCGATCGGGAGACTGCAATGTTCCAGTTTTTCGTGACGCACGTGTACAGGTGGAAACTGCAAATACAATCACGAGTTTTCTGAAGTTATGGCGGTTAATTTATTCTTATCATTCGAATCAGGTGTTATCAGGTGCTGATGTGAGATTCATAACGTTTCTCAGTTCTTTTGCGCATTTTAGAAATTGAAGATGACAATGTTTTTTTAAAAGAATTCTGAGTCGTTTCGGTTTCTTTGTAACAATCAGAGCCTGTCAACTATTTTTATACTGTTCACCCAGTGTAAAAATACAACCGTATAATACCGAAGGTGTAGATGGTGATGAAGTAACCAAGAGTCGACAGCTTAGAACACAGAGTGATTATATGACAGCTTTTATCCAATAATACGAGTGCCGTGACTGGAAATCCAGACGTAACATCTTTTACGACTTTGCAGAAAATCAAAAATATTTTTGTTACGAAAGGAAGATTTAAAACTAACAAACGATTCTTTATTCTTCTGGTCTTTATTTACTTACATTTAATCTCCAAATTGTTTGTTATAAATATAGAAATACTGTTTTTGAGGGGAAAATCAAAGTTTAAGATTGTTTGAGATTCAAACCTCTGATATTCTTCTTTTTTTATCGAGGTTTGAAGGCGTTTTTCCTTTTTTGTTCTCGAATGGAAACATTGATAAATTGAAAAAGAAACATAACTCTAGCTTCGCTTTCGTAAATATTAAGATTAAGCCTTTCCACTTTTTCCGTATTGATTTTTGTGTGTCTAAGCTTTCAGAATACCGATTCATGGGCAACCGAGTATCGTCATAGCCACACCGAATCCATTATGGCACAACATGAGCGGGGTATAAAACTTCGTTGATGTTATTTCGGCTCAATGTTGAGGGGATACCACTTATATCGTGGCGTCATTCGTGCACGGCCCCTGAGAACATGTCCCTTGTACGTCTGAAGACGGCTTGGGATGATTGAGGGTAGGGTGACAATCAATAGATCATACTTTTCCGTACAAAGACGCGTTTTATTCTCATTCATTCCAGTTCATGTCGACACTTTGAACGATGATTTCGGTACATTCAACTCCAAGATTTAAAGTGGGAGATCATTGACGCGTTATCGCAGACCGCGCCAACTAAGCGAAAACGAGAGAAATCACATCCGCGATCGTATTATGTTTGTCCAGGTCTTGTCCGATTCTTCATTGCAGGGTCAGTGACGATACTATTCGGATCACTTCGGGTTCCGTTAGCATCCTGAAATGTACAAATTCTTATTAAATCGTGACAAACATTTAATAGTTACAGCGCCACCGGAATTTAACAACCCGAGTTGTCAAAGGTGTGGAGGTTAGCACTTACCCCTGGGACTGCACGCTTGACAAAGGAAATTCCACCAAGCACAGACCTGTGGTGCAGCGTTGGCCACAGCGAAGAAGGCCAGAGCGGCGAGGACCAGACAAGCGAGTTTCTGCATGGCAAAGGAGTTAGTAGTACTTGGGAGAAATACTTCTATGTGACGAACATGGCCGAGCGTCCCCTATTTATACCCAAGAACTGGTCGAATCGGGGATTGTTCAAATGGTCTCCTACTTCAGATCCCCCTCCCTGAACCCGTGTGCTCACAATTGAGTCAAGAACCCTCCACTCCAGGTCCCAAGTTACATGATATTTCAACCTCGTACGACGTGCGCAGCTGGTGCAAATTTAGTCACGAGTATATTTCGAAGTTGAATATAAATGTGTACTGGTATTCCAACGATTGTCGCAGGCAATTTGACTCGAAATTTTTCATTTTTTGTTGGCCTATGTTGTTGTTGGTCCATATTGTATTGAGGGCCGGCGATCCTCCTATGGTTTTCGTGGAGTACTCCATACCTCAGGATCTTGGCTCATTTTCCATACAAAAAAAAAAAAAATTGTACAAGTGGACGTGGCAGCCAGTCGCCACGAGAATACATTATTCTCTATAACTTCGTTCCATATCCTGTTTGTTATCAGTTATGTATTAATGTATTCCAAAGAATTCCGCGCAGTTCCTATACGCATGTTCATGTGCATCTCAAGTCATATCAAGGTGACTTTTAATGCGTTTTTTCTTAATAGATATATTTTATACACCTCAGGGATATAAACGGCGGTTTATTGCCCTGTTCCAGCCGGAAAAACCACTTTATTTCCCTTTGGTGTATAAAATATCGTATGCACCACAGGGCAAACGTTGTTTTAGACTCGTGCGATTGCAACCTCGCACTCGTCAAAAACAACTTGTCGCCCCTAGGTGCATAATATACTATTTTACGGCACAGGCATTAAAACGGCACTTTACGGCACCGAAAGAGACGTTTCAAAGATGTCATCAATACAGGGTGATTCAGAATTCGTGACGAATATTTCAGGGTCATTCTCAGGGGTTCAAAGTGCCACTTTACGCATCGAAAAAAGGCATAAAAAAATATTTTAAGACAGGCACACCAGCGGCTCGTACCAAAAACATAACCTTGCCCTACAAACACTCACTTCACGCGCATGCCACATAAATATCTAGTATCGGGCTCACGCGTAAGGTAACTATTCGGCAAGTTCTATACAGTCCGCTCTCCGAGTAGTGCCGCTCTGAGTAATGCCGCTTCCCCGCTTTCTCGCTCGAACGCGACCCCCCTACCGGCTCACCTCGAGTTTCGTATTCGACTCGGAGTGGCACTACAGTAATGCCCCTCAATAGTCAACCCCTCAATAGTCCATACCCCTCAATAGTCAACGAATTTCCCCTCTCGAGACCCCGAAATAGGCCACCGACGTTCTCCTTCCATAGTCCCGATTCCCCTGAGACCCTGTTCAGTGGCGCCTCTTAGAGCATGCGCACAATTGAGTTTCTCAGCAGACGAACATACATATGGCAGTTACAAACCTCCAAAAATGATAACATAACCTGCACAACGAAATCAAACTGAGACATGTGATACATAACCACAATGATCTTACCGTCAGTGGCGCATGCGCGGCCTACTAGACTGTGTGTGTGTGTGAATTCCGTCTATTTGGGTGGGGATGCGGACTATTGCGGGGTTTGAAGGTCCCGAAGAGTTGACTATTGAGGGGCATTACTGTATTCAGAGAGAGCGAAAAGAAGTCCGACGACTCGAACGCGCGGTAGTGGTGGGGGTACCTTAGTTCCAGGAAAAATACTCCCCTAACCGCACATCACCGGCACTACTCAGAGAGCGGACTGTATATCAATAGCACTCCCCAACAACTGGAAAAGAATTGAAGCGCAATGATTAGGAATATTATGAATCCCGTTTCTTTAGATTTACGAATAAAGTATAAGTTGTTTCGATGAGATTCTTATGTTCCAATCCGTCTATTCGTTCATATTCGGTTTTATCTGTTTTTTCCCTATCCCGTCCTATCCGCAGTTCTACCTTTTATCGCCTATTCGTTCCAATTTTTCGCCGAGAACGAGGAATTGAGAGTTCCAATCCGATTCTGTTCTTCCTATCCGAGTAAATTTTTTTGGAACAATACGAATAATCTGAGCCATTATTTTCTATCCGATCGAATTCTTCCTACAGAATACGAAAATTTATTGACGAACTAATACGACGCTTCGGATTCTTTTTGGTTACTTCCAATTTGAATCAATGCTTCAAACAGAATCGAATCCTTCGTATCCTATACTTCGAATTTGACCCGATGATATAACTATCGAATCAACTCTTCGAACGACTCAACTTATACTGGTGAATTCGTTTCGATTCGGTTCATAATTCCGTCTGGACTTTTCGAGGTTTACTTGCAACTTTTCTCGAGGCGACGCGACAGTACGTGTGTGGCATTAGTATGGTGTTCAGAATTTTTGTAATGTTCGGTGGGTTTTCAAAGTTTTTCATATCTAAGTAGTGGAAAGTTTGAAGTTTTTATAATGGCCAGTGGGGTACGTGTTCGAAGCTCTTCGTTACTTTTCTCGCAGCACCGAAATACTATCGGTGCGGTATTAGAGCTGTGAGTGCGGAATTAGTAAGAAGGGCACAGAATTATACAAAGCTGAAGAGTAAACATTATCGACGCTCCACAATAGAACACTGCGTGAAATAAAATTCGTGAAGATTAAATGAGGCACAACGATCAGCTTTCCACTGAATTACTATATTATGTATTTTGGGAGAGGCCGGTTCGGACACATCTGGATCGGACACAATCATTATCGGACTCAAAATAATAAACCTGCATTATCGGACACATTTTTTTTCGGACACATTCAGATCGGACACATTTTCTTTCGGACACTTTCAGATCGGACACAAGTTAATATTGTTCTAACAAAAATCAGATCGGATACATCCGTATCGCACTTTGATGACACCTGGTTATTTCGGTGACTGTCGCAACAAAGTGAAATTGAATAAATTGGTCATTTTGATAACAGGGGTCCATTGGCGTGATCCTCAAATTTCTCAAATGTGAAATTTTGCCGACATATTTTGGCTAAGTCGAATTTACAATGACATAATTTTGGCTAGAGGGATAGGTTTTCGTTACCGAAGCGCACGGGTCCGGCAACCCAAATGAGGCGCGTCACCAAAATATTCGATAGTTTCATTTATATATATATATATATATATATATATAGTCGTTTTTGCATTACAATTTTCAAGGAAAATTAAAAAACAACGTAAACGCAAAACGTCGTATTATTTTTTTTTCGTGATTTTTAATGATTTTTTCAAATAGCAGTAAAAACTCGCGAAACGCAAAGATAAATCGGAAAAACGAACGTTTAAAAAAATTCGATAAAAAATCTTGGTAGTTAAAAGCAGAAGGTCGTGAGCGCCATTTTTACTTTTTTATTTGTCACGATTTTTTCAAATAGCTGTAAAAACTCGTAAAACGCAAAGATAAATCGGAAAAACGACCGCTTAAAAAAATTCGATAAAAAATATTGGTCGTTAAAAGCAGAAGGTCGTGAGCGCCATTTTTATTTTTTTATTTGTCACGATTTTTTCAAATAGCTGTAAAAACTCGTAAAACGCAAAGATAAATCGAAAGAACGACCATTTAAGAAAATTCGATAAAAAATATTGGTAGTTAAAAGCAGAAGGTCGCCATTATTTTGATTTTTTTATTTTTCATAATTTTCTCAAATAGCTGTAAAAACTCGTGAAACGCAAAGATAAATCGAAAAAACGACCGTTTAAAAAAATTCGATAAAAAATATTGGTAGTTAAAAGCAGAAGGTCGTGAGCGCCATTTTTATTTTTTTATTTGTCACGATTTTTTCAAATAGCTGTAAAAACTCGCGAAAAGCAAAGATAAATCGGAAAAACGAACGTTTAAAAAAATTCGATAAAAAATATTGGTCGTTAAAAGCAGAAGGTCGTGAGCGCCATTTTTATTTTTTTATTTGTCACGATTTTTTCAAATAGCTGTAAAAACTCGTAAAACGC
Source organism: Euura lappo (assembly GCA_018257835.1). NCBI lineage: Eukaryota > Metazoa > Arthropoda > Insecta > Hymenoptera > Tenthredinidae > Euura > Euura lappo. The sequence goes on from JAEUYN010001072.1 coordinate 186,372, forward strand.
AAAGATAAATCGGAAAAACGAACGCTTAAAAAAATTCGATAAAAAATATTGGTAGTTAAAAGCAGAAGGTCGTGAGCGCCATTTTTATTTTTTTATTGTCACGGATTTTTTCAAATAGCTGTAAAAACTCGTAAAAAACGCAAAGATAAATTGAAAAACGAAATTTAAAAAATTCGATAAAAAATATTGGTAGTTAAAAGCAGAAGGTCGTGAGCGCCATTTTTATTTTTTTATTTTTCACGATTTTTTCAAATAGCTGTAAAAACTCGTAAAACGCAAAGATAAATCGGAAAAACGACCGCTTAAAAAAATTAGATAAAAAATATTGGTAGTTAAAAGCAGAAGGTCGTGAGCGCCATTTTTATTTTTTTATTTGTCACGATTTTTTCAAATAGCTGTAAAAACTCGTAAAACGCAAAGATAAATCGGAAAAACGACCGCTTAAAAAACTTCGATAAAAAATATTGGTCGTTAAAAGCAGAAGGTCGTGAGCGCCATTTTTATTTTTTTTTATTTGTCACGATTTTTTCAAATAGCTGTAAAAACTCGTAAAAGCAAAGATAAATCGGAAAAACGAACGTTTAAAAAAATTCGATAAAAAATATTGGTCGTTAAAAGCAGAAGGTCGAAAGCGCCATTTTCATTATTTTTATTTTTCACGATTTTTTCAAATAGCTGTAAAAACTCGTAAAACGCAAAGATAAATTGGAAAAACGACCGTTTCGAAAATTCATGACAAAAAAATACTAAGATAAAAGTAGAAGGTCGTAAGCGCCATTTTTATTTTTTTTATTTTTCATGATTTTTTCAAATAGCTGTAAAAACTCGTAAAACGCAAAGATAAATTGAAGGAACGACCATTTGAAAAAATTCGATAAAAAATATTGGTAGTTAAAAGCAGAAGGTCGTGAGCGCCATTTTTATTTTTTTATTTTTCACGATTTTTTCAAATAGCTGTAAAAACTCGTAAAACGCAAAGATAAATTGAAAGAACGAGCATTTAAAAAAATTCGATAAAAAATATTGGTCGTTAAAAGCAGAAGGTCGAAAGCGCCATTTTTATTTTTTTATTTTTATTTTTCACGATTTTTTCAAATAGCTGTAAAAACTCGTAAAACGCAAAGAAAGATAAATTGAAAGAACGACCATTTAAAAAAATTCGATAAAAAATATTGGTCGTTAAAAGCAGAAGGTCGTGAGCGCCATTTTTATTTTTTTTATTTGTCACGATTTTTTCAAATAGCTGTAAAAACTCGTAAAACGCAAAGATAAATTGAAAAAACGATAATTTAAAAAAAATTCGATAAAAAATATTGGTAGTTAAAAGCAGAAGGTCGTGAGCGCCATTTTTATTTTTTTATTTTTCATGATTTTTTCAAATAGCAGTAAAAACTCGTGAAACGCAAAGATAAATTGAACGAACGACGATTTAAAAAAATTCGATATAAAATATTGGTAGTTAAAAGCAGAAGGTCGTGAGCGCCATTTTTATTTTTTTATTTTTCATGATTTTTTCAAACAGCTGTAAAAACTCGTAAATGGATCACTACCGTGTTCTTGAATTTCACCGACAATTTGAAGTTTCTGTCCCTGTTTGAAAGCCATTTTTGTTGGCACGTTCGAAATGAAAATTTCAACCCTCCATGTCCCCCCTGGTGAAAATAATTTTTACGACAAACTACGAAATATACAAATACGTAGAAAATCATGTTTTTCCGTAGTTTTTTTCATAGAAATCTATGAATTCCTACGAATATTAATGAAAATCTATTATTTGTTACGAATAACGACGAAAAATTACAACTTGCAAAAAGTGTAATAACTCATCGTAAATTGTAGTAAAAATCTACAAATTCATACGAATATCTACGAGAACTTTCTACAAATGTTTTCAGTGATTGTTTTTCGTAAATAATTGTAAAAAAATACTCAATTCTACCGCCGAAATACGGCAATCGAGTACCCAGCCGAAGTAGCAATAGTTGTTCGTATATTGTCGTAGAAAATTACGAATTTTTACCGCTGAAATACGACAATCATCTACGTCGTCAAAGTGGTAATAGTTTTTCGTACATTGTCGTGAAAAACTACGAATTTATACTGCCGGAATACGGCAATCGTATCTTTGGCTGCAGTAGAAATAGTTTTTTGTAAATTGTCGTAGAAAATTATTGATTTTTACCGCCAAAATACGATAACCAGGTACCCAGCCGAAGTGAGAATAGTTGTTCGTATATTTTCGTAGGAAATTACAAATTTCTACCGCTGACATAAGGCAATCGTCTACGTCGTCGAAGGGCGAATAGTTTTTCGTACACTGTCGTGAAAAACTACGAATTTCTACCGCCGAAATAAGACAATCGTATTCGTCGTCGAAGTGGGAATAGTTGTTCGTATACTGTCGTGAAAAACTACGAATTTCTACCGCCGAAATAAGACAATCGTATTCGTCGTCGAAGTGGGAATAGTTGTTCGTATACTGTCGTGAAAAACTACGAATTTCTACCGCTGAAATACGACAATCGTATCTTTGGCTGCAGTGAAAATAGTTTCTTGTGAATTGTCGTAGAAAATTATTAATTTCTACCGCCGAAATACGACAATCGGGTACTTGGCCGAAGTTGAAATAGTTTTTTTGTATGTAGTCGTCGAAAAGTATGAATTTCTACCACTGAAATATGCCAATCGTGTGTATTGTAAGTTTCTGGATGACAAATAAATGATAACACTAGTTAGCTGTGTGTATATACAGGATGATTCAGAATTTGTGGCTAATATTTGATGGAAAAATATCTATTGAAATGGAAATTGAAAGTTTTTCATCTTTTTCTTGAAGAAGATTCTTGTGAATTTCTATAAAATTGAGATTAGTGGTTTCGTGGCCGTTCCTTATAACGTCATATACTTTGAGTCTCTGCATTCTGTTCATTACCGATTTTTTTAAATGTGATTTTGGAACAGTAGCAGATTAGGAAATTATCTCAGCAGTTTTGCTAAGAAAATAAATGCATAGAAATTTGGAAAAGGATTCATAGAATATCCAGCACGAGTTCGAATCCAGACGGTATATTACAACTTCATCCAGGTAGATAAAAATATTGTGTAAGTCCAATGACACGGCTGACCTGTTATTTTCAATCAATATTGCTGAGAAACCCAAAATTATGAACCATTACTTATTGTTACGAATAAACTAGGATTTTTCATATTGAAACAGATATAGGACATGTTCCCAGCTGATAACAATCGTGCTACGCACAATACGCGCACGTCGTGCGGGCGCACGTTGTGCGTGTGCAATGCGTGACTTTTGCCAGTACGAAGTGATGCCGCACAACGTGCGTGCACACTGAGCTGCGTTTCGCTATCACACGTGCAATCACGTATTCCGCGATTATGCGACGCAGAGTGTGCAGCCAAATTGCGTGTAGTATGCACTCCTTGCACTTTGGGTTATTATTTGCAATATATACTTATAGATCTTGAATAAATATAATTTTCAAAATAGTGTTTCCCCAAGAATTAAATCTTACTCTATTTCAATCTCACGTTTACTCAGTCTCTGCAATACGTTCAGACGAAGTAATAAATAGACTAATATACAGTTCTGAAAATTCGCGAATAAAGTCTGACAAAAATCGAGAAATCGTTCTAGAGTTGATTTCTCGATTTTGTCGAGCTCGCAGTACGTCTGAGCGTGCAGAAAACTGGTAAACGTGAATAGGTAAAGACAATTCTTGAAGTATTTTAATTATATTTATTCAAGATCTATAAGTATATATTGCAACCACGGTGGCTGCACCTCAGTCACATATCGATATGATTACGCTATTAACGAAGCACGCTTTGTGTCGTTGTGCGGCATAGAGTTAGGTCAAATTTGACGCATACAAAATTTTGAATGAAATCATGAATGGTGAGAATAATCATTGACTGGCATAGAATAAGCCCCATGTATATCGTCGGACAAAATTTTTGAAAAGCGCGCGCTGTAGCCGCGCGGTGTGCGGAGGCGCGGACCCGCATCCCGCCATTATTATTCCTGTCAGCCGGTCACGCGGGATCGCTCGGAATAGAAGTGTAATAAGTATTTTATAATTAATAACCAGTTCAAGTCTGCAGTTTCACATCATTTCGTGTAGGTTCCAACTCGGATTTGACAAAGAATCGAAACGGCAGCAAGTGAAATCTAACCTACGGTAGGTGCATGAATACAATCCAAATTCGCTATTATAACCTCTCTTTCATTCGGATAATCTTACTTCGCACCTAACTTCATCGAATATGTTTCGAAGATTTATATTGTTTTATATCATAGTTAGAAGGAATTTAGTAAGGAAAACAGTCTATGTAAAATAGTCTATGAGCCGCTTGAGTGTTCTCGAATAATTAAAAATACAATTTATCGATAGACTTCGGTGAAAGTTTGACAAGAATTTTTTTCTCTAGTCAATTAAATGACTGAAATAAGTCGAATAAAAAAAATGCTTTCCTAATTCTGAGTATTATGATAGTATTTTTCAAAAATTTCAATATTTTGAGACCAAACGATATGCCTAGAAAATGTTTTGCAGATAATATCTCGCGTACTACAGCGGAAGGTATATATTTCCGCGCAAGGTTTGAAAAGATTCTGTGAGCGGCTTGATTTTGATCTGTAGATAACTTATAATCAGCCTCATGATACCTTAATCTAAACAAATGGAACGCGCCTGCGAGGATCTAATGCATTACTTTACAAAAATCACTTTTTAACTAGAACTAGGTCTTAGCTGGGTTCATATTTCCAGTAGGTACAAAAGGATACAACGCGAGGGAATAATAATATGATTTGTGCTCAGAATAATCTTTAGAAGTACCTTCGGTACACAAAATTGTGTGAAAACGGCCTCCGACAACAAATTAAAGTTCTAATAAAACACTTTGGATATAGTTTTTTCTTTTTTTTCAGCATTAGAAACAATCGTGTTACTATAAGCAGAGGTTCCGGAACTCATTGTCAGTCGAGAAGTCACAACTTTAAAACCCATCAGATAAACCTGAAGAGAACGAACAAAATCTATTGCTCAAAATAAAAGAGTTGGAGGAACTTGCCCGAGAAAGTCAAGAAGACCTATCTGAGGAGGACGACTTTGTATATGATGAATTCGACCGGGAGGAGGTTTATGAACGGATCAATTGAAGTTGGAGCTAACCAACCAAGGAAAAAGTATTTATATCGCGTGTCTAATGACATAAGGTCGTAAGCGCCAATATACGACTTTTTGCTTTTTGTAACGGCAAAAGGTCGTATATTTTTTTTTTAACCGTATTTAGACTAAGCACCCGAAGTTTCGTTCATAAACGTTGAAATTTGATACTCGGTCAATTAAAGGCAGAAGGTCGTATGTACTGGTGGATACGACCTTTCAGTCCTAACTTCGCAAAAAAATAATGGTTCTCATTAATTGCATAAGGTCGTATCCGCCAAAAAGAAATGAAAAAATTGGCGCTTACGACCTACTGGTTTTATCAGCGAATATTTTTCATCGAATTTTTCGAAACGGTCGTTTTTTCAATTTATCTTTGCATTTCATGAGTTTGCACAACTATTTGAAAAAATAATGAAAAATGAAAATAACAAAAAATTTGGCGGATACGACCTACTGGTTTTATCAGCGAATATTTTTCATCGAATTTTTCGAAACGGTCGTTATTTCAATTTATCTTCGCGTTTCAGGTGTTTTTGAGACTTTTTGAAAAATCATGAAAAATAACTTGGAAAAAAATGGCGGATACGACCTACTGGTTTTATCAGCGAATATTTTTCATCGAATTTTTCGAAACGGTCGTTTTTTCAATTTATCTTTGCGTTTCATGAGTTTTCACAACTATTTGAAAAAATCATGAAAAATAAAAAAAAAAAAAAAATGGCGGATACGACCTTCTGCTTTTACCATTTTTTTTATTTTCCTCAAAAATTGAAATGGAAGAATGACGTATCCGCCCAACATACGACCTTTTGCATTTACATTTTTCGATCTCGAAATTTCAATTGATCTAATACGTTTCGGTCATTTTTAGAGCTAATGCCGAAAAAAAAAAAATTATACGACCTTTTGCCACCAAAATCGTATTTTTGGCGCTTACGACCTTATGTCATTAGATACGCGATATAATAATGAATATGCATAAAATGATTTCTAAAATATAGTATGTACCTTCGATGCCTTGCACCACTTGAATGGGGCTATACTCACATTGTGAGGAGTATCTATACATTTATAT